>KK113697.1:406142-428352 GCA_000611955.2 Stegodyphus mimosarum
CAAAAGATAAGGGCAATAAAGCAGCAGCTGAACAAATTTATCGAGTGAGCTTTCGAGACAGACATCAACCGCACCACAGAGGGTTTGCATGTGTACATCGAAATTTGTGCGAGTCCGAGTCATTAAGAAGTAGCAAGATTAGTGAGCGCAGACTACAATCGACGCATTCGATCGTTATGGAAGAAAATGTGTTGGATACCGTGGGGACAAATCTTCAGTACCAACTAAATAGGTGCCGTTGCGTCTGCCTTAAGAGTGCCCGAGATATGAATTTCCTAGTTTATGTGTTATTCACTGATGAGGCCACATTGAACAAGGATGGCGCATTCATTACACACAATACGCATTCGCGGGCGCTCTTGAGCCCACAAGGTTTGCGGTGTTACGCGGCACAACATGGCTTCGCAGTAACTGTGTGGGCAGATTTGGTAGGTGATTCTTGAATCGGGCCGTACATTATACCATCCCACATGACCGCCACGATTTATCGCATCTTTCTGTAGCACGTTCTTCCCAGCTTACTTGTCAATATCCTAGAAATGTGAGAAGCAACAACTGGTTCCAAAAGGATGAAGCACCTGCTCATTTTGGACTGGCTGTTCTTGCGCATTGAAGAAGTCATTATTGTATCGTTGGATTAGGCGTGATAGACCGGTTCCCTGATCCTCCTTCACTCTCACGTGACGATATACCGGTGATAGACCGGTTCCCTGTTCCTCTCTCAGTCTCACTTGACGATTATACCGGTGACAGAACTGTTCCTTGTTCCTCCCTCGTAGACATGATAGGCCGTTCCCTGTACCTCCCTAACTCATTTATCAAGCTTTGATTTCTTTCTCTGGAAGCCGAATATAGGGCACATAGTCGAACTCGATTAGAACATCAGTGAAGGGTCCGCGATATTCGCTCGCTTAATTGAGTGCTCATTAAAAACGGGTTCGTGAAAAAGCATAAAAATTCACATATTAAATTTACTATATAATACACACTTTATTTATTTTTTATTTCTGCACAATACAAAAAAAAACGCGGTTAATTTGGTTTGAACTGCCTTATTGTCTCTTTTTCTGTGTTATTAAATGAAATTTCGGGCATGGGTCTTCCAAAAAAATCCTCATTTGTACCTTTGGCTTTGGTAGTTTGATCCATTGAGTATATTGGGATGATTCAACCTGAAATTATTAACGTTCATAGTTACCAACGTTCATTACTTTTTCATCTGGTTTAGCTTGAATTTCAGCTTCAGTATCCTGGGGAGTAAATATCTCGGAAGTGAGAACATTGACATCAACAGATACATAATTTTCATAATATTCTCTATTCATTTCCAAACTTTCTAGACAAATGTTTCTCTTTCCTCTTCCTCAGTGATTTGTCCCTCTTAAAAAATGTCCGATTCAGCTTTACGGAAGCAATTGGTAATGCATGTTAATGCAACGTTTTTCTATGCATCGTTCATTAACCGTACCGCTTCGAATACGTTCACATTAGCATTTGAGGTTATTCGTTGTTTTTTTCTCTTCTCTCGAGAAGCATTAAAATCGAGTATTTAGGAAAGCTGAATTTAAAACTACTGATAATCCTTTAGTCTACAGCCTGGATAACACGTGGAGAATTCGGTGGTAAGAATTCAATCCTAATCACTCCTCAAGATAAAAAAGGCCGCCGCACGTGTTTGCAGTATTTATGATTCATCACTATCTTTCGGTTGATTTCGGAATGTTAAAGAAATTTTCCCAGGAAAGGATTAGCTGAGCTGGAGAGGTGCAAATCAATCGAAATTTAATATATCACAAAAGCGTTGCTCTCTATAACCGGAATTTATTGGTTAGAAGCCGAATTATACTCTCATAGACCTAGTGTTTTCCTATTTCAAAGTAGACCAAGTTTTATCATTGTACCAAACAAGTATTTTCGATTTTCCTCATTAATTCCGCGTTCTCGTTAAATCAGAGCTCGTTATAAGCGAGTTGTATTGTACTTATTTTTATCATTATTGCAGCTGCGGAACGACGGCCTCTAAATAAACACATTTCTGAAACACGTTCTGTTAGTAAAATACGTTGCCGGTCTTTGGTTTCTTGGCTTTCTCATTAGGTTATGTTATTGTCGAATTTTATTAATAGTGTTAATTTATATGGAGCTGAATGAAAGTCTAAGTCATCTAATAATGTTAATTTTTTTTTTTTATAAATTTCTCATGAAAAAAGGCGAAAGCAAAAGAGTAATAATGAGACAATTCGAACTGTTTACTGTTCGAACTGTTAGTTTAAGTGTTTTATCAATGAGCTCGATGAATGATTGCGTGTTAAATTTTATCCAAAATACAAACGCAGTATTCGATATAAAATTCAGATTCAAGTTAAAGGAATAATTTGTAAGGATTTCTTTATTTTTTATCTAACCAAATGTGTTATACTAAGTATCGTTACTGCCATTCTCTCTCTCCGTTTTTCTACAGATTGCTAATTTTAGTTCGCGCTTATTCAGTTGAGGTAAAATGAGATAGTACTCGTATTTAAAGGAAGGTTTTAGATTGTTCAATCGATAATGTTCATTTTTATTTCAAAGTATATCATTTTAATAATTTTAAATTTTAGCTGCCTTAAAAACCTTTTCATTCATATATCTTTCAAAAAGGTATTCCTGTTTTTTTTTTTTTTTCCTAAAACTTCAAAGGCAGCAACAATCAAGTATACTGAAATTTCGCATATACTTGCTAAGAAAAAAAAAGCCATGTACAGATCGAGCAATGTAAAAGAAGCAATGTTGGAATCTCAAGACCAACTTTTTGCAGATTTTAAAAATAAAAAAGAAATTACTTCAGTCATAAGTCCCATGAAGGTAAACTGAAACTAAAAACTGTTACTGTCAACTAAAACTGTTACAAGAAGAATTGAAACAATCGCAGGCCACTTAGAAACCAAATTGATAAAAGATATGAACAAATGTGCAATCTTTTTCTCACAGCCGGACGAATAGAAAGATATAACAGATACAGCACACATGGCAATAAGTCTCAAGATGGCCTTTGAGGATTTTCTCATATTAGAAGAGTTTCAAGAAAACCTACCGCAGAGCGCACAAAGAAATGATTTATTTTATGCAATAAAAACATATTTGATAGACGGTAAAATACTGACTGAGAAATTATCTCCAATAACAACTGAGGGTGCGCAAGCCACAACAGGAAAGAATATTGGATCCATTGCTTTATGAAACGAGATCCCTCGTTTCCAAAATTTATTGCATATCATTGCATTATACACCAGTAATCATTCTGAGCAAAAATTATTGAATTCAAAGATGCAATCTCTGTTGTTATAAAAATAACCATTTCAGTAATGAATACAAGTTGAGTGCAACATAGACTGTTCAAACTGCTTTTGGAAAATGACGAAGATACACAGTTTACCGATCTTTCTTTACACGCTCGGTTCGTTGGCTGAGTAAGGGAAACATGCTTGAGCGATTTATCTATTTGTTACCACAGACAAAAGAGTTTCTAACATCCCATGGAAAAATCTACGAACAACTAGAAGACATAAACTGGTTAGCAAATTTGGCTTTTTTGACCGATTAAACCCTGAAACTTAACGAACTAAATTTGAAATTACATCGGAGAATTTGAAACTACAGAGGAGAGCTGATGATATGATCAGCGCTATCAACTGCTTCAAGTCAATTTTACAATTGTATAGGTCTCATCTCTTAATAAAATAGTTAAGGCATTTCCTTCATACCAAGAAAATTTCAGAAAGTCTAAAATAGCATAATATTAATGCAGACTTAATATCTTTAACTTGTGTCTGCACTGCAAACTCAACTTCATTCTAGATTTGTTGACTTTGCGAATTTAGAGCTTAAAGTATTTATAAATTCCTTTAATATCACTGATGGAGGAAACACGGATCCAGCAATTTTTAACACACTGCTGGGCACCCAAATTGCAACACCAAGAAAGACAAGAGATATCACAACAAAATTTATTAAGTAGATAAAATGTTGACCAAGTATCAAATGATTAAATTTATAGACTTCTGTGAAGTGTGGTTCCTTCCAGAATCAGCAGCCAGAGTAGCCGCCATTGTTGGAGATCACCGCTGCCACACACCTCGGCATTGATTCAAAGAGATTTTGGATATGTTCTTGGGGTACAGCAGACCAAGCAGCTTCCACACGTTGCCAAAGTTGATCTGGTGTGGCAGCATGTGATGTAATCTGAGTAAATCGTTCATCAACCATGGACCACATGTTTTCCACCGGTGAAAGATCAGGAAAACGAGCCAGCCAGGGAAGCAATTCAATCTGGCGATTGACGAAGAACCCTTGGACAATGCGTGCCACGTGTGGTCGCGCATTGTCCTCTTGAAATATGGCTGTGGGCAAGCCCTGAAGATAAGGAAAGACAACTGACTCCAACGCCTCGGAGATGTAGCGCTGGCTGGACTCGAATCCGACCATCGTGGTGTTGCAGACAGAAGCGTGACTCGTCAGTAAAGAAAATTTCATTCCATTCTGCTGTCCACATCGTTCTTTCATCTCTCCATTGGCGGTGGAGACGTCTGTGGTTCTGTGTCAAAGGTAGACAAAGCAATGGACGTCTTGCGGAAAGACCACTCTGCTGTAAACGGCGTCGAATGGTACGCGCGGACACTGGATGATGCGTTACAGACTGAATGTGCTGTGCTATGGTTCGTGATGTGACTGAGCGATCTGTCACTGCCATGCGCACAATGTTCCTGTCATCACGTGAAGTGGTGCACGGAGGTGGATGTGATCGAACACGTCGGTCCGTCGTACTCTCCTGCATCCAACGGTCACATATCCGCATTACATTTGTTGGTTTCGTCCAACACGACTACCGATTTCCCTGAATGATAATCCACACTCTCGGTAGGCCACTATCCTTCCTCTGTCGAACTCGGATACTTGATCAAACGATGATCACTGTTTACTACGAGGCATTATTGATCGCTTTTTTTTTGAAAAAACCACAAGAAAAACGCAATTGAAAAACTTGGAATCGTCGAAAACTCCAAGCCTTAAATAACGCTTTGAAGTAGCGCCACAGGCGCGCGTGATATGCGTCTGCGCTGAAATTCTTATCTTTTGCAAATCTCACCTCCACTAATGCATGTTGTAAATTTCATGTTATTTGCATGCTTCCTTCAGGGTGTTGCATTTACGGTGGCCAGCAGTGTATTTTTATCTTATCAGTATGGAAAATGTAGAAATAGTAAGCTTGCAAAAGGATATTATTTTAAAATCTTATGAAACTAAGAAGATATTTTGGAACAGAAATGCAAATAAAAAAAAGTTAAACAAATCAAGCTCAATTTTCTATATAAGCAGAAAACTTGGGAATTAAAATGAAAAAACGCAGAATCGGGTTTCGAAATTAATAACTCTTTTGGGCTAAATTTGGGTTTCGTTTATTTAATTACGGCAAAGCACTCAAGGGCTCTTTGATTAATATAGGAGACTGGACTTCTGGGAGGGAATCTTCAGGAAGGACATTCTAAATAAACTGGTTGGTATACACGTTACCCCATGGAGGTAAGAAAGGAAGGAGGGGCTAAAACTACCCTACAAGTGAAGCACTGCTCCGAGGCTTCGGTCTCCAGATGGGGTGTTTTTTGTTTACATTCAGGAGCTCTCTTGACAGCGCTTTGATAGTATTTCGACAAATAGAAAAACGGGACACTTCCGCATAAAAGAAACATTCATTGAGGGATAATAGCAATTTGTATTGTTTAGTGACATTTACGCAAAAATCACATCTTTTATTATTGGTGGTAATATAACTTTACTATATTATCTTGGTTCTTTTTCGATAACTAAAAAGAGCAATTTTGATCGTGAATTTGTTTTATAAAATTCTAAGCTGTTGAACAACAAAAATTTAGATTTTAGCAACAATGTTATGCTTAAAGAATGACAAATACCTTACGGTACCTTTAAAATTGTATGCGTCTTTTGATACCCTTGATAGAGTATTCGCTACATTTATTTCATGTTCCGAACGCCAAAATGTTTAAATAAAATATTTTTTCATGTCATCCACATATTATTGTAACATGTACTTTTTAAAAATTTTTAGGGGAGAGGCTTTATGCTTGTTTATTTTAAACTCATCATTTTATTTTTATATAACTGAAAAATAATGCCTTTGGGTTTAAACTTTTCACTTATTTGGTTTAATTACATATTTGGGGTAATTAAAAAAATAAAACTGCCACCAAATGCTGCAATAATCGTCAAAATTAGTAATGATACACACAGATATGTCAATAAGTTAACTTTTCTTTGATTTGTAACCACATATTTTGTAAAATTATGTGCAGTTTTACACAAATGTGTGGAACAGAAGACGGATATATTTGCGTATTCAACGGGTACCATGTGCGGTCAAGATGATGTGACCATGGGAACATGCCACATCATCAAAACAGTTTATTAAGAATTTGAAAATGGGGTAATCGACGAAGGTGAAACTACTTGTGTATGCTGCCAATCAAGTCTTTTATTTCCGGAAATTCGAGGTTCATGTTCGCTTCTTAACGTACGCAGGTCTCATTCATAGACAAAGAATGGTTGACTGGAACATATTACAATAATTAGCTCTCAGTAACGTAATTAAAAAGTGGCGAAATTTTCCATTCTCAATTCTCTTCTGGACTAACGATTTCTCTGAGAAATTGAGAACCATTAACAGCAAAAGTATTGAGTGCTCTGCCAAAATATATTTATTAGAAGATTTAAATTTGATAATGAATGTATCCTAAAACGTGTTTTAAGTCAAAAGTTTGAAACTTGACGGCTAAATATAAATATAAAATTATGCATGTTAAAATACTTGTAATTAAGCCCATAGGTCAGGTTATTTTTTTTTTCTAAATACAGTAGGACACGCAAGGGCTATCTGCCTAAAGAAGAGATACCATCGTGGAGGAATTTCGAAGAAAAACCGACCTTTGAGTGGGTATTAAAAATAATGCAAATAATTTTCATTCAAATTATATTTATACATATTTCTTATGTAAAATTTCGGATAAACGCTAAATTATTGTAAATTACTTTACTCGAAAAAGATTGTAAATGCACAGAAATTAAAGATTTGTACATGCGGAAAATGAAAAATGTGAAATATGTATGGGTGTTTATGCACATGCTTGCAAAAAGCATGTATCTGCCTTTAACAAAATACGTAAAAATTTATTAAATTATTTATAAATGTATTTGAATTGAAGGATTTATTCATTCCTAAACTCCTATGAAATTTACTGTGAAGAAATTTAATTATTAAATGCATATAAATTTAAAATGATTATAATTATTATCTAAATATATAATAACCTTAACACTGAATTGTAAACATTATTGAAACCCTGTTTCCAAATACGTTATAAAACTATTTGAGCAAAAATTATTCGTACTGGAAAGCAATCTGTTAAAAAGTTATTATAAAGCAAATTCTATGAGATGCGTACTTAGGGAAGTAATAAAGAAAAGTTTTAGGATATGCATTGTTGATATTAAGGGTAAAATATCTGATAAGTTTAATTAAAAGAATTATTCTCTTATATTTTATAACTCTGTTGCAAGTTTTAAGTAATATTTTTAAAAAATCCTTTTTTTTTATTTCCTTTCAGAAATATTCAGAGAAAGTTAAGTACTATTTAACGTATTTCACTATTAAAATAAAAGGTGCGCTAATTTGAAATATACCGATTAATTATAAATTGACTTAGATTTTTCCATTTAAAAGATAAGATAGAGGCTAAAAAATCGCTTCATATTTGAGAAAATATTTTAGGAAGAAACTCTATAAATAGAAAAGAAATAATGTAGAATTTTAGTGTTATTAATACAATAAACTTAATTTTTGTAATCCTTAACGGAATAAAATCGAGCTAATTTATTTTTTTTTTCTAATGTAATTAACGAAAATTTGTGAAAATATTTCATTGAAATTAAACCGTTCTGAGCACACTGTCCTGTGAAAAGTATAGCATTTAATTCCGTTCAGAATGAAATATTAAATAATATTTATACTTAAAATAATAATATTTATATTTATATTTAAACAATAATATTTATATTTAAAAATTTATTCTTTTCATATACTTAGGACTCTGAAATATTGCAGAAAAAGAAAATATATGCATTTATATGCATATTTACGACGTAATTACAAAATATTTACATTCGATCGTGTCAAAACCCATTGATCTTAATGGTAAATCGTTCAATGTTTTGGTCACCACGAAGGGGTCGACCCATACACTGATCTCTTCGTGCTTCTTCAGTGTCGGGGCGATCCCCGACACTGCTTCAAAGCAGTCAAGGGTATGGGGGAAATCGGTTAGGGCCTCTCCATCTTGCTTCCTACCTCCATGCGTTACCCAAAGAGAAAAGCGCGAAAAAACAGGCATGCAGCCGATCCGTTCGTCGGACTTCGAATTCCGAACGAACAACCAATATTCAGCGATTTTACTATTCAATCGCTGGTGGGCGACAGGAAAGGGGAAAAAATACTTGAGGAAATAGAATATACCTGATCTGTAACGTTACTTCAGTCTCATACCATCACTACAAAGATTCCTTAGAAGAATGAAATATCGTTGACTATTACTTTCGTTTTAATGCTTTTTAGTAGCAAAGGGTAGTGAATAAAAAAATAATTTTACGGTAATTAACAATGTTATTTTATGAATACATATTAGTTATTTACAATAAGTACAGATTGCCCTCGAACAATCGGGCAGAAAGTTCGCAATAACATTTTTCTTTCATTTGTTATGCAACTTTATCGGCAGAAAAGTAGAGTGTAATCAATTTATTTCTTCCTTCAGTTCCAATCATGAAATATTCCCCTGGCGATAAAGTAACGAGCAGTCACAAAATTAAATAATTGGATCAATTGTTTTGGAAGTAATCGAGTACCTTTCCTATTGAAATGAAGAAACGGCTTCAAAGAATGTTATGTGATTCCAGCTCCATAGCAAAATAAATTGCCTGTTTGTACCAATTACATGTATTTATAGAAAACACTTATATGTTATTAATTTTTTCGTACCATTGCCCAGGAGGCGGGCATAATCCAAGCTGTATCTGTTTAACCTGCTTTCTCTTGTGAAAATATATTTATTACAAACAAACTAAAATGGAGAATAGGGGCAAAAATATTTCGGAAAAGTCCTGGTCAAGCTCCTTTTAATAAAAATGGAAATATCTAATTTCTCGCCGCGCCATTTTCGACTATAATATAATCAATAGTATGTTTTGGATAAAAAAAAACGTTTAAGCTATACTTTCTTTTGAAAATCTATTTTCATTTTATACCTTTGTTATATGTCATACTGCAAAATACTACCTATAAGTCGAGGTTTAATTTTATTATATAATGCATAGAAATTTCTAATGTCAGAAATATAAGTCAAATATAAAAAAAATTCGCATCTAGAAGTGCCTATGAAGAAATGTTACGATTAGAAATGAAAGATAGCGAAGACGGGATTTCAAGATTACAGGATAACGCTTCAGAATGAAAATATTTTGAATAAAGTTTCTTTTGCTTGCTTTCTAAAATAAGATAAATTTTTATTTGATTTTTAAAATGCAAAGCTTATTAGAATAGAAGAGAAACACGTCAATGTGATAATCAAAATCGCTGAAACAACCTTATATTTGGCGTACATTTATTAAAACACTCAATCGATTTCGAGGGCAGTTACAGGTCCCTCCTCATCAGCAGAACGAAATTTCTAGAAAGGGAAGCTATCAGTCTATCAGTACGTCTATATGCCGGACTGTCACAGTTGTGACGCGACTTTGCCGGCTCTTGACAGATACGCTGCAAGGGCACATGACAGTGAGTTGTCCGGACGTTGTGGTGAGAGGTCGAAGGTGAAAGGGGGGAAGAAACGGGCGCAAAGCAAAGCGAGAGAAACCAGGAGAGGCTCGGACAGCGTGAGAGATACTCTGAATGATAGATTTCATGACTGTTAAATCTACATGGCAGGTAGATGTGCTATCGAGACTAATCTATTGTTATCTAAAATTGTTGAGGGAGGAAATCTAGCAGTGTAAAAGCAGTGATATGGAAGTGAATAAATTTTAATTTAGCAGGTGCTTAAAAGTGATATTAGGTTTACGTTGGAAAGTTTGAGTCACGGGTGAGATGGGCAACATAAGGCCTAATTTTACTATCTTCCCATAACGGTATATACGCAAAAATTTTAAACTGCTGATTGTGCTCACAAGTTAGTGCATTGTTAAAGAAATTACAATTTATCCTATGTAAATATGCTTCCACAATCTCCAGCTTCAAGTCATTATGCAAAAGTGCATTCGTCACATAATAATGTGCGTTGGTAATCAATCTCAAGCATTTGTTTTGTACGACCTGCAGTTTCTTCATATCTTTATCCTTGACGGTCGCCCCGGCGGGTGAAGCATAAGAAAAAATGGGCCTGATGAAGGCTGTATATATGAGTCGCTTTCTGACTAAGTCTAGCTTTGAATATCTGCCCAAAAGAGGCAAGGTTATTTATGGCCTTTAATGCTTTGCTACGTACCTTAACAACATGATCCTTCCATGTAAACTTCTGATTGAAGACTACGCCTAAATACGCGGACTTACTCACTAAAGGTACCTCTGTATTAAATATCTTTAGCTCAACTTTTCTTGGTTTCCTGGCCTGTTTTTTGCTAATTATTAGCAGTTGAGATTTCGTCGCATTTATTGAAACGCGCCATTTACAGCACCAGTGTTCGATGGCAGGTATTACATTTTGAAGTTTGTTAACTGCATTCACAGCCTGAAAAGATTTACTGGCAATAGCCATATCATCGGCAAAGCAGCCAAGAAATGAACTGTGGTCCTTATAGATCCTGGGAAAATCCGCGACATAGAAGATATAGAGTATGGGCTCGAGTATCGAACCTTGGGCTACTCCGGCTCTTAATCTACCAGTGTCAGATCTGTCATTACCTATACTGACAAAAAAGCTTCTGTTTCTGATAAAAGAATTAATTAAAAGTATAAGATCCTTGTTGAAATTCAATGAAATAAGCTTGAATAGTAGCCCCTCATGCTAAACGCGGTCGGAGGCTTTCGCCACGTCTAGCATGAGTAAGGCAACTGTCTGATTGTTATGCAAGGCTGCACCTACAAACTCTGATAACCTAACGAGTTGCTTCGTTGTGCTCAATTTCTTCCTGACACCAAATTGCTCTGGGGGCAGTTTATCCAGATAAGTTTACATGATCTATTCATGATGACACGTTCATAAATTTTCCCGATACCGGGAAGAAGACTGACGGGCCGGAATCCTTCCGGTTTTCTACTATCCTTGCCTGGCTTTGGGATAAGGATAATTTTCGCCGTTTTCCACCTTTCGGGAAATAATTATTTTCTAGGCATGCATTCAAAATTCCCGTGAGTGTATCAATAATTGGTAACGGAAGGCTTTTAATTGTAACATATGTTATTTGATCGTACTCCGGTGCTTTACGATTTTTAAGTCTTCTTATTATATTATAAACTTCTTTTGGTGAAGCAAAATCAGTTTTGTTCTTCACATTTGGCCCGCTTGTGTACTCATTAATAAAGTACTTCACGTCATAATAAAAGGTAGGATATCATATTTTTTATTATTGTCATAAAGTGGTTTGTTGCACGTACTTTTTCTTTTCATATTTTTGGCTAGAGCCCAGAAGGAACTACTTTTCGATGATTTAGACTTTCAATTTTGTCATTCCATTTGGCCGTGTTGAAATCATTAATATAGTTTCTGATCTCTCTACTAATTTTATTTAATTTTCTCTTTGTCCTGGGGTCACAGGTAATATTAAATCTTTTACGGAGTTTATTCCGTTCCCTTATTTTATTTCTGATATTAATCGGAAATTTTTCAGAGTATTGATCGAAAGGGATTAATTTAGAAGCATTATTATATGCATTCAAGATGTTTTCATTTAAGTTGTCAATCGCGACATCTATATCTTTTGTTGTTTTCAGGCTATCAAACCTTAATGGAGCTTGCAGCAGTATATCTTATTATCAATTAGTTATTCTTCTCTTTCTATTATCAATATTTCTGGTCGTGCCGAGTGTCGCTAAAAGTGGCACGTGATCCGATGTCAGGTGGACTTTTACTTGGAGAAACATAGGAATTGCGGTATTAGTGATAATCATATCAATGTATCACCTCTTCTTGCATTAGTGGGAAGATATGTATACTCGGTGGGTACACAGAAGTAGACCGGGAAGTTATTTATATAGTTTAGTAGTGATTTTCCGTTACGATTAGTGCGTCGGCATCCCCACTCAGTATGCTTAGCATTGAGTTCACCGGCCAGTATGACATTTTTGTTATTGGGAATTAAATCATTCATCATACCGTCGTTTATGCTCTTCTGTTGTGAGTTATAAAGTGCTACAAAATAAACTAAGCCATAATGGGGCAGGAGAACAGAGACAGTAACAGCTTCATATCTACTATTACGGTCAATTTTTATTAAACAAGATTGCAGGGTATTTTTGACGTAAATTGCTACCCCCCCACCTCTGTGACTCAGTCTGTCGCAACGAAAACAGTTGTAGTTTGCAATTTTTATGCTATAATAGGGGCTGGCACATGTCTCTGTAATGAGAGCTACATCTATGTCGTGTATTTGTAGGAAAGACTTAAGTTCCTAAATTTTGTTGTGAACGCAGAATGCGTTCCAAGTCATTATTTGTATTGGGGCTTTATTAGGTGTGAATAGACATTATTAGATGTTATTTGGGTTTTATCAGGGCTTTTACTGAGTTCTCTAACATGTTGCGTGAACTGGAGGAAGCTAGCACTTTTAATGACTAAATTAATCCCCTTCGGCCAACTCATGGAAGACTTTCTTTGCTTCATTGATAGTGTCTGCGTATATTCCAGTAGATAGAGCTGCTGCATATGATTTCCCTTCAACTAGCCTGCTAGAAAAGACTTCGGTCTGCGTTGGATTGTTTTTTGGCAACTTGTCGCAACTTTTGAAACTTGCAGTGTGATTTCCAACATAGTTCTCGCAACATAGAGGTTTATCTTTATTATCCTTGTCCGGACAGTTTGCAATTAGGTGATTTTGGCCTCATCGGACACATCTGGGCTCGTAATTGCAGCCCGCCTGTGTGTGATTGAATCCTTGGCATCGATAACATTGTATCGGGCCCTGCCTACCTTTATATTCAAGAATTTTAACGACCAGATCGCAAAGGAACCTTTCATGATATATTTGTTTAGAATTTTCCTTTTTCGGAAGTGTGACAAGGAACAGCGGTAACTTTGTTACTTCCCCACCTCTCCTAAGTGACATTTGTTTTATGTCAGTTATCGTGTAATTAAGAGCTTCCAACTCTTCTTTGATTTCATCAATTTCTGTTGTGAGTAATAGCCCATTAATTACCACTTTAAGATTTTTATCCTGGGGTAATATATATGAATGGTGTTCTATGTCCAATTCCTTTAATATCCTGACTATTCACCTGTAGCTGTCAGCACTGCTTGTGGTGATCTTAATACGTCGCGGATGCGGTTACCTAAGAATTCAAACTTTTGTCCATGAAAAATAGTTTTTATCTTACTCCATGACATTTCAGTTTCTTTTAAAATGATGGGTGGAAGTTTTTTATTTTTGGGAGTTTCTGATTGTTGGGGTTGATTTTCCATAGTATTGATATTTTCATCACCTGTGTTTAATTCCTGCGTTTCAGAATTTGTTGTATCCATTTTAGTATTTTCGGGTTGAGTTTCTTTTATCTGAGGTTTGGGGTTTGTATCGGTTTTATCCGAATTTTTTTTTGAAGACTGTATGAGGATCGGCGACATAACCTGTGTGTGAGTGTTCCACTTGATCTTTTTTGTTCCTACTCTGGAATTATTTTTGGTCCGAACGGTTTTATCTCCGTATCTTACATGTCTCTCATCCTCAGAGCTTGTATCATTATCCAGTGTTTTGACATTATTGTCACTTTCAGTACTTTCGTCGCTGATTTGTATTGGACTTCTGGCCCTATCGTTATTCTCTCTCGATGTTGTTTCATTTCTTGATTTATAGCCTTGGCATATGTTTTATTTTGATCATAGAGGGCCTTAATTATATCTAATGAGCTTAATAAAAATGTATAAAATTTACATTCTATATCTGATAGCTCACCTTTGGTTTCCTAGATAACCTCTAATTCGAAAATCTGCGCTTTGTATATTTCCATGAGCCTCTCCATTACGCATTAATGTAATCAAAAATCCAGTGCCCAAAAAATAAAAATATAGCGAAGTCCTGCACCCCGGAATGGAGCCTGACACGACAGCCTTCTCCACAGACAGATGTGTAGGCGGAAACACACGAGGCCCCTAACAAACACCTAAAGCGTAAGCTTGGGGGTAACTACGTGTGTTATCAAACCAATAAGTCGCGCTAAAAAATAATTTAGCAAATATTTAATTTAATTCGCAGTATTTAATCAGTTACTTACTCGCAAAATGGCGCAAAAATACCTAACCCGCAATCAGGCTATTTGGCAAGACATTCGCGATCATTACTAAAAATAATAATAAATAACTTCCTATAATAAAAATATAAAAGCATCAAGGCTTTTCTAAATTAATACCAACCGACGATGAGCATTAAAAAAATGCTGATTGAATCAGATTACGATGAGCACGTGGTCGTGCACCGCAAGCCTCGTGTATCCGACAGGGCGTACTTGTCGTACAAGATAAGCGTGGCAGGAGCAATATCCGACGAACCTACTCAGTTGAAGTCCCCACTCCGAATCTCGAAAGGGAAGCATTCATTCATTCATTACGAGTATTGCCGGGATATCGCACATAAATGCAATTTAACCGGCTCAATGAAATTTCCCCAAAGGCAACAGGACATTAGAAACAAGACACATGAGGTATTATGGTCTAAACTGGTAGGAGAGGGGCCGCATGACGCCAGAAGAGAGAGCACAATGACTCAGCAAGCAAGACGCAGGAGAGGCCGTCGGCACCATCAGAGAATAAGCGGAGGAGTAATACATTAAAGTATACCATAGCATAACAGTACAATGGGGAAAGATACACAATACTATATACGTATGTACACAAAATTTAGGACGTAATATCGAAATATCAGTGGTTATACATCAGAATTTTTAATTGCAAATCAAATAACGAAAGGGAAGCAACCTCAGTAACGGCTTTTTATACCCTCGGGTAGTACCATGCGCGAGGAGGCAACCCCATCTGTCGACAAAAATAATAACCAAGAATTATGTTAATAGAATTTGAAAAGCGTTAGAAAGGACTGGATTGGACATAAAATCATTCACTAAACATGCTAAATCTTTGTGAATATGATAAGCCTCAAGAAAATCCAATTCACTAACGGAAGAAGCTTTTTGGATAATTTTTGCAGATCCAATGTCAAAATTATGATTAAATTTCCAACTATGATACGCTATTGAAGACTTGTTAATTTCGCCCTTTCGGACATAAGATACATGTTCCTTTATACGAAACTTTAACGCTCTTTTTGTTTGGCCAACATATCTCAAGCCGACACGATATACTCTTAATTCCCCAAGAATTAAAGTCAGAAGCGCAATCTTTTAGAGTTGATATGTGAATTTTATTGATAGGGGAGAAACTAATTTGAAAATTGAATTTCTGGAGAATCCGTGAAACTTTATAACTAACAGAAGGATAAAATGGAAGCACGACAAGGTCATTAATATTATTTCTAACAGTGGAATGTCTTCTTTGATGGGAATCTCAAAAATTTTTAACGGCTTTATCAATGATCACGGGAGAAAATCCTCGGTTAACAGCAACTGCTCTCAAATAATTAAGTTCATTGGTAAGCAAAGATTCTGAGGAACAAACTTTGAGCGCGCGAAAATTTATTCTTTGCTTGTTTGGTAATGTAAATTTTATACTCCATTTATTTACGAAGTATTTTACGTAATAATTATTTATGATCAATTTGTAACCTAACATTTCGTTTTACTAAATTACATTAATTTATGTAGCACCATCTGCATCTAAAATCACGCAAAAATATTTAAAAGTCGTATTTTTGAATGCACGTAGATGCCGAGATTTCATTTTACGACCGTTTTTTTTTTTCGGACATATATAAACTTATATGCAAGTACATACGATAACCGCAGAAAGGTAAGAAACACTAGGAAGCTATCGACTTCGTAACAAATCGTTTGGTTTGTTTATTTAATTACAGCAAAGTACTCGAGGGCTATCCGTCTAAGGGAAGGGATGCCTTGGTGAAGGACTTTCTAAAGGAAACTGGCTAGTATACGTGTTACTCATGCAGAAAGCCACGAAAACGCCTATGCAGCCACCCCGTTCGCCTAGATTCGAGACCCCAAACTTTCTCTAACAAATCGAGTAATCGAACGCATGAAACTCACTACGCTATGAGTTGCATAGAAAAAGAAAAAAATATATAGAAGAAAGAAAGAGTAGTAGTTATCATAGAAATCAAAGTGGGAAAATACAAAAGTCAAAAATAAATCCTACTTTAAAGTTGTATACGTATATTTTGAGACTCAGTGATAAGTTTAGAAGAAGATTAAACAAAATTAAGTTATAAATATATAAAATAAAATAAAGATTAAAGGAAGGGAGATCCATTACTTTGTTGTTTCATTTTACAACCTAACTCAAACTTTGAGCAACAATAAAGTTAAGAAAATAAGTCAACTCATGAAATTAATTAATTTACTCGCGTATGTTTTTTACCTGAAAAATTGTGCAAGTAAATTGGTCATTACTTGCACAACGTTTTGAATGAAAACATTGTTAAATTAATTATTATTACAAATTTTATTAAATATTCATAAACATTAATCTTCTGAATGCGTTCATGAAACATGGTTTTTTTTCCTTCGTCTTTTCTAACAGAAGATTATCAATTAAAAAAAAAGTAATATTACTTTTATTGAAATTATAATTCCTTACCTGTTAAAACATTACTCCACGTATGAGATTATAAATGAATTATACAAATTAGCAATGTACTTTTAATGCGCGAATAATAAAAATAGAACTTAACGAAAAATGTAATAAAAAAGAAGCGTCATAATATCTCATAAGTAAAAATGCTCAATTCTGATTTCAGAAATGTATTTCTGAAACTGAACGTCAGTGTTAGTCAGTTGAAATTTCTCAAAAAATGGCAGAAACTTACTTAAATATGTTTCCCTTTTTTCAATAATATTTTTAGGCCTGTGATGCTTTTGTTTTCGGTAATTTGTTCAATTTCAGAACTCTTTCGGTACATGTCAGATTTAATTGATATTAAACAATTAATAAATTTAGTTACTTAAAAGTAATCTCCTGTGCAGAGATATCATAAGCCATTATTTTATTTACTATATATTTAAAGGGTAAACTGCGACTTTACATCAAAATTAATGAATTGAAACCTATTAAAAGTTAAAAAGAAGAAGGCAGAGAATACTGATTTTCATATTCATTGATTCAACATCATTATTGAGTCTCACGGTGGCCGCATGGTTAAGACCGCTGACGTGGTAGTTTGACCCGACTCTGAACTCAAGCGAACCGGGTGGCTGCACTACTGGTTTCTCCGGATTTTCCCTTAGAATGTCTACCACTAAGGCATCCTTTTCCTTTGTCAGATAGCTCTGGTATGCTTTTTCATACTCGAATAAATTAATCTAACAGATTTATTATCATATTATAATGTTATATTCTGTATGATCTGATTTCGGAATACTGCTACCTGGATTTCATTTTAATATCTTGCCTCGGTAAACGGAAATCACATGCGATGAAAGCTAAACACTTAAGACATTTAAATTTATCACAAAAATTTACCAACATTTGGGTCAAATTTATTTTTTTAATTTTCTGGCTTTCTTCTTTAACATTTTGCAACATAGGCTTTCTTCTTTAACATTTTACAACATATTTTCTGTTATCCTTTTTAAATCCATTATTCCTTCTAACTAGCCCATTACTTTAGGCTCAACCCCAAATACAAAGGCTGATGATGCCTACTTAGAAATCGGTTCATTCTCAATGATCGATCCAATCTCACTTTATGCTCCCGACATTCCTAATTGTTTGATGAGTATCCTATAGTATGTTACTTTAAAATGGCAGTTCAAGGTCATTGCCATCCACTCTCCATTCGCAGTCGCAATTCGTGTCTTTACACCGCACAGTATTATCTTCTTCATTTCATTTGAGACTGTAGTTCAAGTAAGCTCTTACTCACGCGCTTTTCATGAAGCTAAACATGCCGAACAGAAATGAAGTAGGGGGAAAATAATACCCCTCGCCCGGTTTTTCCTCAGCTTTTTGTTCCCATAGATACGAATCAAATCGAGTGATGTAAATAACCTTGAAGTTTCAACTTCAAATAACACTACAGAAATAAATTTGCTTGCTATATCGGATCTCATTATCATCAAAACTAATATCCTTATGAATCTAGATCTCAAATTCTCACTTCCTTTTGATCATAGAACTCTTTTTGTATACTCTGTGCTTGAAAAATTATAAAGCTTATAGTTAAATCTATTGCTGAGTAAAGTCTGTTTCACATTCTTCTATACAATGAACCATCTAACTTTCTAGCACTTATTAATACTTTTGACATAGACCATGCAACTGAACTTTCAAGATGCTTTTACGATGCTACAGATATTATTGTCTGCCCCGAAAAACAGTGTATTTATTCCAAAGAAATTAAAGAATATATTAAAAACATAAATAGATTAAGAAAATATTATTAAACTGCATGGAATCTTTCTTTCTAAGAACAGATATCAATAAAATAAGTAAAATAATCAGAATCAAAAAACAAGAACTCCGAAGATCTAAATAGAAAGGTAAAAATTGTGCATCTGAGCTTCACGACTGCTTATTCTGGAAAAGTTTGGAAAAGATTCAAAAGACTATCCATTTAAAGTAAGCGTAACATAGCTGGAATTAATTTTCTCCATTCTGAGGTCGATAATGTGAAATAATTGAGAAAGTTTCGTGAATCATCTACAAACTCAGTTCCTTTCAAAAAAAACTTTCCTGTGATTTTCGTTTATCAATGAAATTAACGTTAAAGTTGAAGAATGACTTAATACATCAATGGCAAATAATATTTCACATCTAGTCATGCTCACAGCAGTTAATGAAAAATACTAAATTCCGAAGAACTGGTAGCATTTCTAATCCTGTGATCAAGGATGTATCCAAAAATTTCATTCACTAAATTTACAAGCATTACTATTGCAAGCACTTCGAACTTTTACTTCCCATCTCCGTGGGAAAATTCAAAAGTATTTCTTTTTCGTAACCAAAGAAACAGGATATTAAAGTCGAAAGCATTAAATACATTAGAACCTGAGAAAAATTTATGAAAGAATTATCCTAAACAGACTACAGACTTTCTTTTCTCAGCTCGCAGATGAACAATACGGTTTTCGAATATTCCATTCAATAGCCAAATAGCTACTCCGCTTTTTAAACTCTATACCTGACACCCTCAATCATAAGTGATGCACAGTGCTTCTCATGTTAGATGTGAAAAGGGCATTTAGCAGCAGCTGGCATAGAAGGTTAACTTATAGGCTTATGAAGGTGGGTATGCCTCGTGAACTTATCGTGTCCATTCACAATTTCTTACCCAATAGGATTTTGCGGTTAACTACGGTAATACTTTTCCCGCTTACAGATAAACGCAAACTGAAGTACCTCAGAGTTCTTTCTTAGGACAAATCCTTTATCATTTTTATGCAAATTGCATCACCGAGCAATATCTCGACCGTCATTGAATGCCCACTTGTTTTGAAGACGATGCAGCTGTGGCAATAAATCAGTTCAGTCTAAGAGCTCAAGACTCGAATGTATGTGAATGACATTAAAATCTGGGTCACAAATTGGAGAATATTTATTAACGTCTCCATATCTCAGTTACTCCTAATCAAAAGAAAAAGAGCTAAAATAACTGCTGCCTCCTTTGATTATGCTTGGATCTCATATTCCAATAGCCTGGCAGGATAGTTAATTAGCAGTAATCATGAATCCAAAGCTTACCTGGAATGCTTATATAAATCGTGGAAAAGGAAAGGCTACAGCAACCACCTCTTCTTCTTTCTCTAAACAAACAAAGAAAAAAATCGCGGGGCTATTTTCAAGGCCAGTCCTCTATTATGCGTGTTCGGCACGGGTAGCTGCTAATTAGAATATTCACAGCTTACAGATTGCTCAGAATAAATATTTAAGACCTTATCCCTAACGCCTAGTATTATTATTATATTTGAAATTAAACCTGGTAGAGAACTTAAAAGGAAATAATGTTTAAATTTATTCAAAGGGGTCTTCAAAATTTCAGCGGTATTAATGGATTTACTGACCAGTAATAGTTTTCATTTTCCGCAGATTCGTGGCTATGAAATCGTAGAAAACATTTTTTTTCGCACTTATGTAAAGCAAATTCTTTGGAACCAAAGCTGTCTTAAAGCATATTTTCTCTGCCGTGCATGTAGAAAATATATATAAAGGCGGTATGCACTTACTTTATTCACAGTAATGTTACGAATTTTGTACATATATAAATAGTTTTAGTGAATTTATATGCGAAATTGTTATACTTTTCTGTATAAAGTAATACGAAAATCTAAAGAAGTGAAGCTATGCCGGTAAAGTAAGAATACAGAGGCAAGTCTATTCAACATTAAGTAAATGGTTATCTCGCTAAATTGGCGAGGGTTTTGACAACTAAATTTGTCACCAAATTTGGCGAAAAAAACGCAAAAGATCGCCAAGCTTGGCGACCATTTGGCGGTATTTTGGCCCGGTCCCTGTATAACCATAATGGGTATTGTAACTGAATAACTGTTTGGCTTTTTACTATTTAATTCTAAAGTTCTAATTTAGAACCCCTAGAGCTCTAACAAGCGAATAATCCCTTAAGTGTGTGAACAGAACATGTAAGACTTAACGAGGGTTTACAACGCTTTATTTTTCAGTATATTTACAATCAGTTCCAACTTGGAACTTTACACAAAGCCTCCACTCGGGCTTGAACTGAAATGATAATAAATTTAAATTAAACTGAACTAGCTTAACTAAGCTATCTGAAAGGTATAGCCGAAGCTATCAGAGATCTAAGTAGTTGGCCCCTAAGTATTAATTAATTCGGCGAAGCCAAAAGGCAAACGCGCGCTAGTCAGGGAATCAGACTCTCTCTCTAAGTCGGTGAAGTATCGACTTAAGAAGTACTCTTTCTCATTTGCATTAACTGCGTTTCTGAAATTACATTCTGGCAGGAAATTGTAAGCTGAAGTTAGAATAAAGCCCCGTTCACACCAACGCGGTCACGCATTCGGGCGTAAAGCGTTGACCAATCAGAAGCGAACTCAGAGGCGGCATTTTCCGGACGAACGGAGAACGCGTGAGTTGACTTAACTTCAACTTTTCGACGCTTCACACGTGAGTTTCAAGCATCTCGTTTCAAACGTCCAGTTTTTACCACGGTTTTTAAATGTTTGCACTTCCAAAAATTCTTCGTGATAAAAAAAAAGTCAAATGGACTAATCTTAATAAAAATTTCAGATAACAATAAAAAAATGCACACGCTAATAGAATGAATAGCTTTATAAATTATTCAAAGGAAAATTCTCAAGTTAGCAGTAACAAACCTTAATAACGAACCATAAATTATACATGGTTGATAATTTTTGCAGAATAATCTAATGCAATAGATTGTTGCAAGAAAATAGTGTTGGATTTCGAAATTCCAGATTTTGAATTTTTCTTAAAATATAACTACATCAATGTAAAGTTGCTCTTGTTGCCTAGTGGATAAAACTTCTTGAGTTAAAGATTTTGGATTCAAGTGTCACTAGGAGTGGTGTTGTAAAGCTGTTGGTATTTGAAAACAAATATTTATAGAAAATATTATCACTAGTTTCAGAGTAGGCCAGATGTTTCTTCAGTTTTCTGAACGTGAAGTTTGAAAACCATGCTTACCCACAAGGTACCTTAGCGCGGAGGTAACACGCTTAAGTAGAACATTCAGCGGGTAGTAAAGAATTGTATTGCGGGTTCAGGCCTTGCTTTTTCCTACCTTTGATGATACGAATACAGTGTTTTTTTTTTAAATACCTACCAGGACTTTTTTTTGGGGGGGG
>KK113697.1:430874-480856 GCA_000611955.2 Stegodyphus mimosarum
CCTACACGAAAGCGGAGCTTGCTGACATATGTTTTACTTATGAGCTTGTGTCTTCTAAAGCGAAACACTAATTCAAAGGATGCATAAAGGGCAATTTTTGAATATCTCCTTTAATTAATTGCTTCGTTTCCGTCTCTCCGTCCCTAAGATAAAATGCATGCCGGCGAGCTCAGTGTTCTTTACGTGATACATATCACTAGAAATTCCAACGGGAAAGCACGATTTATACCAGCAGAGCACTTTAATCTATGGCTCAGCAAGACACTCTGCCACCTAAACTGCCATTACAGAATGTGCCTACTTCGATACCTTCTACCTACTTTTACATTTTTCCTAAATATTTTTAATGAACTTATTTAAGGGTACGTTCTGCATTTAAGGACCTCACCTGTATTTAAGGATACGTCCACAAATACCACTGTGTTTTCAAAAATTTCGAGTTGATTCTCCAAATCAGAACTTTGATATATGTATGACTAAGTAACAAATATATTGACAAGTTTCAGTGTAATATTTTAATTGAAAATTCCGCTTTCTATTCCTTAGCATTAAAAAAAATTTCAGATTTTGTTTCAGCTTTTTTCATTCCTAGTGAACTGAAAGCCCTTTCGAGTTTCGTTTACCAGTTGGTTTTAAAGCAACCAGACCTTGCTACGTCACCAAAACCGTTTAATGATAGAATTAAAGTTCTAACTTTTCAATTTTACGCAAAGTTGGTATAACTAACGCCAATCACAGCGACGCAAATCATTAATTGACGGTTTCTATGACATTTACGCATGCGCAGCTTTCCTTTCTGTAACTAGCTAATTCTAACTTAAACAATGTTAAAAACATGTAAAGATGAACTTAATGACTTTTATGCCTTAATTCGCAAAGCTTTATGAAGAAAAAGCCGTCGTCTGAATAAAGCCTTATTCTTTTTGTGAATATTATAACTTCTTTTAATTTTATAATTCCGAAAATTTGAGCTTACTTTCTACAGTTCAGTATCATTTTCATGATGATTTTCTTTTGAAACTTATTATGATACTGTATCGAAATATCTCAAACTTATGAAGGTCTCAATATTTCATTAAATCAAAGAAGTAAAACAGTAAAATATTTCACCTACTCAAGCATTCAATTGAAAAACCAAAAAAAGAAATCACTGTCTGTAGTAGAATCGTTTAAATAGGCCGAAATGAACAAATGGTAACAACTAGAAATAACATGAAATGAAAAATTTTCAGCTACGATAGAATCTAAGTATAACAGTTGCTGATTATGTGGAGTTTTGCCTTAAGTGAGAACATTTCAGATTTTTATGCAGAAAGAAGCTTTTTAATTTATTTACCTAAAGGAATTTTATTTTCTTAATCCAAGAGACATTTTTGAGAAGATATTGGGAATATTTGCAGAATAAATTTAAAGAACCTTTGTACCTTCTGGTGTAAAATGCAAACTGAGTAATCTTGTGAATGTAAATAAACTGTAAATGTTTTATGAAGTATGTTGTAAAAGTTAGCGTTGCTGATACGTATCTGAGGTATTTAAGTATAGATGTTAAAATAAAAGTAGCTTTGTGAATATAAGTAGTTAAAAGTTAGGATCTTCAGCCAAAACTAAGGTTTTTAACCAAATTTTGAGTTTAGTATATTAGTTTAGCACATAGCCTGGAAATAAGGTTTTCATTAAGGTCTAATGTGTCTAAGTAATTCATATGTAGGATTTCGGTCAGGTGGTAAAAATGGAATAGTTTGTACAAGAGCACATACTCTTACATATAGTACAATGTTGGACAGCAGAGGTGTGAAAGCAATTATAGAGAAAGTGAAAAATGTAAAAATATTTGTTGATGAAGTGGAAAATATCATGTGAAATGTGTGAAATGTTAAAGTTATGTTTTTTAAAATATTTTTTCTTCCAGATACCTGGAAAGAAATGAGAAGCAAATAAACATTCTGATGACTTGATAACCTTGAAATTTTAATCCTCTGTTAAGGAAAATTAGTTTTAAACTTGTAAGTGAACACTTTTACAAGTTGGTCCCTGTATAGGTTTAAAATTTACAATCTTAGCAAGGTCGTTAAAGATCTTCTTATCGATTATTTAAATTCTGGTAGGCAACGATAACATTGACTTAATATTTATATTGACCAATTATTTATAATTTCAGCTCTTACTAAAATTCTCCTTTCCATTTCGTCACCAAAATATAAATGATTTTGACAGCATTTAAGCGAGGTTTTTGATTGTAAAAGAAAGCATATTTCTGCCTCTCTTGGCCGTGTTACGTAGGTCTTGACTTCTCTGATAAGTGTGTAATTACTCGGTTTTGTATTATTGTTGTCGACATTTAAACTTTATGCGCCATTTAAGGTTTTTTGAGTAGCTTAGATTTAAATTTAATTATGTAATTATTTAGACTACTGGCCTGCGTTTTGAAATTGAATTTGACTGCTACTTTAGTTGCGCCGCCACCAGTGGTGGTTGATTCTGTTAGCACAAGAACCGCATTTTATGTTCATACCTCTGTTTTAATAAAAAGGTTGTTTTAAAACCCCCTGAGCGCCATCACTGATTTATACAGTCATGAGATTTTCTGTGGTTTGGTATATATTAGATTATAATATAAGATATTTTGCTCTCTTACTTCCTTTAATAATGTTAATTTCATCATAATGAAAGTAAATCTTTGAAAATTGAGACTAAGATAACTAAATATATAAATTTGGCTAATAAATGCTTTTGAAAATAGGTCTTCATGACAAGATCAAAAACCCGCGACACTCAGAGAGTTAAACCTTTTCAAGTGGCTGTAATTATTTCTGATACCACAAATAATTGGTATAGTGTGTAGGCAGTAAATTGGCAATTGATCTTTCTATTCTTAAAAGGAGGTTACCGGGTGAGGAATGCCATGAACCAACACAAAAGACATTTGGTGACATTATAAGGTATTTCTCCCGCCTTCTTCGCATCCCTTCGTGGTGCAGTGGTCAGCATACTCGACGCGTAACCGAGAGATCCATGGTTCGATTCCCAGCGAAGGTGTTGCTCGTTTTTCATCACTCGTGCTCCGAAAGAACCTAATGTTTCTACCACGTATTTTTCGGCAAGTGATTTTTTTGCCCAAAAATAGGAGTATTGTAATTTTAAGAATATAGATGATGTCATACCAGTCGAAATGAAAACGTAATAGTAGCAGATGTCAAGAGAAGCTTCTCTCGACATCAAAACGTATATAGTGAGAACAAATCTTTTACTTTCGAAAACATCAAAAACTGCTTAACAATTATATGCGATTGTAATATATTTGATTAAGGCTCAATTCGGGAAAAAAATATTCAAAGGATAGGTATGTGTAATTTCTTGGGTTTCAACCAATTTTTCAGTTCTGTCATTTTCTATATTATTATTTTTTATAGTTTTGAGATACATTTTTAAGGGAATTCTTCCCATTTTTAGGTGCATTTTATAGCTGTTTTAAGAGTTCTTTCGGGGAATGTTTTGGCCATTAAAATCCGCATCCTGCTAATGACTACTCAAAATGAAATGCACCCTAGAAACGAAAAGGTAACCTTATAAAATTAAATACAAAAATACGTGTTCATTATGCGTAAAACAGACCTCTGATAGGTCACTTGTCTTTTTTCTCATTTTGTAAACTTACGAATTTAAATTAATGCGATGTAGCGCAAAAAAGCTTTTAAGAAATCTAACAAACTACCCATTTGCGATCTTTAGAAGCAAATTGCTTTGTCTTCTTATTTTCCGCCCCTTCAGCAATTATTCTTTACCTTAAAACGATTCCATGTGTGGCAGGAACTGTTATTACTTTTCCTATAATTAACTTAAAACATGGAATCAACTCTTCACCATCCATAATCTCATGGAGAATTTTTCCAGAAGTTTTGCAAATTAAAAACAGAAAATGTAATAATAGAACATGAAGCGCGGTTTCTCTAGTTTTAATACGTTCCGATAACCAAACTTTTGCGTAATAGTACGCAATTATTTCAACCACGAAGGTATTTTCTTGTCGTTTGCGATAATAAGGTATTTAAAAACATTTACGATTTACATTAAATTTCATCAGATGGAATAATTTATGCGTAAATGCGTTCTTCAGGTTAATTTCAATTTAAACATAAAGAATTTTTTATTATGAATGGACATTATTTACTCACAAAACTTAAAGAAAGTGAAACAAAAACATTTTTAATGCAGTATATTCGGCAAAATGAACTGAATTTCTGTATTGTTTTTGTACCTAAACTAATGAAATTATAAAGATAAAAGGATGTTCTTGAATAGAATTAAAAGTAAAAATTCGATTTATCATCAAACAGAAATTTTTTTTATCGCTTCGGGGAAATCTTTATTAAAAAATAAAGAAATATTGTTTGGAAAATATTTTTAATTTTAAGTACAAATCTGGCTTTAAAAAATATTGAAACAAACTTAGGATGATTAATTTTCCTTTCCTCCAAAGACAAATGTTCACGTTTACCACTAAAAATGTTATACAAAACACATAGAGCAAAAAGTAAGTGTTTATAAAGTAGAAAGTGTAAAACATACGGTAAGTGTAAAACATAGTATGCATAATACAGTAACTGTAAAACACACGGGTCCACCAACGGCCAAGCGGTAAAGTCGCTGAAAAGTGGTAGTTTGGTCTGGGGTTTGAATCTCGGCAAACGGGCTGGCCACAAGGGCGTCTTGGTCTTCCCCGTGTGTAATGTGTATCCAAGCCAGTTTTTCTTAAAAAGTTGTCTACGAAAGCATCCATCCCCTTAGGCAGATAGCCCTCATATACTCTACCGTCATCAAATAAACCAAGCCAAACTAAAATATACAGTTAGGAAAACCTTAACGTTGTGTTTGTAGTAGATTTTAAGCAAGACTCTATCGATTTACCAAAAGCTAAGTAAAGTGGTATAAATACGGCTATGACTCCTCCCTTCGTTTCAAAATTTTTTTGCTGCTATTGAAGAAGGACTTGTACCTGTGTCCCCCCCCCCTTGAAATTCATACAGTCTCAGTTAAAATTTTACTTTAAATACAAGGTTCTTGGTTTGGTTTATTTTATGATATAAAAATAAATATTCAAACAAGTTAGATTTATTACGGCTTTCAAATGATCTAAAAGAGTCATCAAGGAATTAAATTTAGATTGTCTAAATTTGCACGTAGTACATTTGCAAAGTGTTGCAGTATTGAGTGCAAAGTGAGTAGTGCTGCAAAGTATGAATAACGTCCTATCTTAATTCGTCCTTAGAAACTCCTGGACATATGATAAGCGGGGATGTTAGTTCTATGCAATTCTTTCAACTACACTCACATCCATAAATTAAGGATAATGTAAAATCAGGCAAAGCAAAAGTTAGAAGCAAAACAAATTTGACTTATTTGTAAAGCTTAATTATTAAACAAAAGGTAAAGAGCAAAAAAGATGCTATATGTTTGATATTATTAAAAAAATTAGCGATTTTTTCTCTCTGGAGCAAATTACAAAAAACCTATTTACAAAAAACCAATATTACATGGTTGGTATGATTGTTAATACATTGTATGTCTCCCAGACGATGCAATACAGTCCGTACAATGTTTAGGCATGCTAAGAATCAAATTATCGATCTGATCTCGGGGAATATTACATCACTCAAAAAGCAATGCTCCCTGAAGTTCCGGTAGGCATGTAGGAGGAGGTTGATGGTTGCAACTCGTCGGCCAAGCATGTCCCACACGTGCTCTACTGGATTCAAATCCGGTGAGAATGCTAGCCAGTCCATACGGGTGATATCCTCCCATTTAAGGCATTCGTTTACGATGTTTGCACGGTGAGGACGGGCGTTGTCATCCATAAACACAAATTGTGCACCCATGGCGCCCTGAAACAAACGTACATGTTGTTCCAGAATGACGTCCCGATAGATTTGGCTTGTCATGGTTCCAATTTAAACATGCAGGTCAGTTCTGGAACCCAGAATAATTCCACCCCAAACGAGCACTCCTGCACCACCGTAAGGTGTCGTTCAATGATGTTTTGTTGGTGGTAACGGGTACCTGGAGTTCTCCATATGAACGTCCGGCGAGAATCAGACTGCAAGCTAAACCTGGACTCGTCGGAAAACGTCACACAAGCCCACTGTTGCGGTGTCCACAATGCATGCTCTCTACTCCAGGCTAACCGCAGGCGACAGTGAGTTGCAGTAAGTGGAACGCATCTGACAGGTCTACGAGCATATAGACCAATCTGCCTTAAGCGTCTGTACACAGTCTGCCTTGAAATTGTCGTACCAGTGGCTGAAGAGAGCTGACGAGACAGGTCTGAGGCTGTGCTCCGCCTGTTTCTTTTGGCAGTAACTGCCAAATACCGGTCCTCATTCGGCGTTGTAACTCTGGGGCGACTTGTGCTGTAACGTCTACTCACATTACCATCATCTTGGAATCACCAAAGCCTGGAGATGACACTCTGGACAATTCCAAGTTCGTCTGATACTTCCAGTTGGGTACGCCCACATTCCAGACGGCCGATAATTCTACCACGTAAAAAATCATCCAAATGCATCCTTTGTGTCCTAGCTATTCGGTTATTGCACTGAAATGCTTATAAAGCGCCTGCGAACAATTTTACTTCCTTGCCTGTATTCCTTATATATCACTCTCTTACACTCTCGTCATTGTGACGTACCATCGATGTCATCTGGTTACTTCCTGAAATTTGCATATGGATCTTGAAGATGTGCGTAGTGATTTTACAGATGTGTGTAGTGATTTATATATTTATTTTAGAGTTCGATTTCCGCGTGACTCCGAATTAGCCTTAATTTATGGACATGAGTGTAAAATTGATATATATTATTCAGATATAATTAAAATGAAATTATAAGTATTGTTACGGATTTTGCACTTGTTTAGCTATTTTTAGTAGAATTATAATTAAATTGTTTTATTTTCCCGTGCAACGCAACGCGTGACGAATTGTAAGAGAAGGATAGGCCAGAAAAGTAAAAGTAATTGCTGTTGCTATGCAGAAAAATCGAGAAAATAGATTTTATCAGAATATTCCCGTGAATAACTAAAAGCTTATAAAAGCCGGATTAAAACATCTCAGCTCAGACGTTTTTTAAGCGAACTGTTGTTGTTTACTTAGTGCTGTTATTGATTGTAGCTAATTCGCTGTGAAATCGAAGTAGTTTCTCTGTATTTTGAATTTGATTTCTGTCTATATTCTAGTAATTTAAAATATAACTACTGTGATATATTGCGATATTGTACGAATATCTCTGAGGAAATGCTTCAGCCCTTTGTTTTATTTCTTATGAAAAGAATAAATCTTTTCATCGACTTAGCATTCAATCCAATACGAACCCGTACGCTAGCAATAATATCAACTCAGTTGTGATTTTTGTTCTTATCCGAAAGCTGATTTTAATTTATAGAGCGACACTGGTAAGGTATAATTCGGTTGAAGTCTTAGATATGACTTAACTAGCTCCAAGATCACCACGGCTGGATCTCATTGAATGACGAGTGGCCATGCTGACAATTATTTGAGAGCTGTAGTAAGAAATGTTGGTTATCAAAGGGTAAAATAAGGAACTCAGCTGCTGGAAACGAAAGAAACTGTAACTTCATCTAAAAGCTCCTTCTAACATAATCGCTCTTTTCTGAATTATGATATTTGCTACACTAGCAAACTTTAGAGCTGTACCATTAAAGCAAATTGTCAAAGCTATGGAAGCAAAATTTTTTATTACCTTAACTACTTTTATTTGTTTGTGCGTTGAAAACCGCTTTGCTTAAATTAGAAATGTTGACACGGAAAGTTGGCAAAATCTGGGCGGAAATCGCAGGGTAAGAAGACTTTCTTGATCTGTAATTTACACTAATATTTTTGGGGAATGGAGGATTTATATTCACATTTGAGGAATTTATATTCAAATTTTTCATTCGTTTAAGATACAAAGCTATAATTAAAATAACTAATAATACCTAATTTAACATTATTTATATATTTTTAATTGGCATTTACATAATAAGACAATAAAATGGTGGTTTGGTTTATTTGATTGTGGCAAAACACGCTAGGGCTATCTACCTAAGAGAAGTAAGTAAGTAGTTAAAGGCATTCCTCTTTCCCCGAACTTAATCGTACTAATAGTCCTCACCCCCTACAGAACTGGGGACAGGTTTCAACCAAAGAACGTCTTGGATCAACTCCATTCTCAGAACCTTGCAGAGATCAGCTCAACGCTCCTGAATTCAGGGCGTCACTGATCGTTAATTTGCTCGGGCTGCTCATCGCAGACAAGAGATGTATTTGTGTAGGACGTTTCAAGAGAAACTGGCTCATATTCACGTTTTTTACATGTGGGCAAAACAACGAAACGCATTTACAATCAGCCCGTTCACCTAGAATTGAGCCAAGAACGTCTACAAGATTCACCTAATTTGCCGCTCGGCTGCTGATGGGAATCAAATTTTGGAAATGCTGTTATTAAGATATTTAAATGAATATATTTTTTATACATTATGTTATATATATATTTTCCTCCTTTAAGCAAAATATTTCTAAAAATAGGATAGTTTCGGCGATGAAATTAGTTGTTAGTATTGAGAGGCAATGGAAAGCCGCTTTATGGAACTTCGGGAATCGACTTTTTCTTGTTTATAAATTCAGCATTGAGGGCAATTTAATACTTTGGTTTGGATTTTGCATAAGATTAATTTAGAGATTATTTTTCGGAATTTTTCATATTGTTCGGATATAGAAAGCGACGTAATTTTTTTAAATATAAAAAAATAATAATAATAGAAATAGGAAATTCAATTTGCGAATTGTATTTGATGTTCAAAAAAAAAATCTCATATTCGAGTAATTTCAGAAAATCTCCTAATATTCGCAAAATAATAGCGATAAAAATTATTGTTATAGCCTCGATTTATGCATTTTTTACTCATTAAATGTAATTTTAATTTTTTAATATATTTTTCATCATTTCAACCTAGTTTCCTAATCTGCGTAATAAACACAAATTCGCCGAGATCATTCAACGTGCACGAAACAATTTCTTTAAGAAATCTTAGGGCTGTTGGAAGCCAAAAATCTTCAAAAAATATTGATTTGATATTTTTGCATTTTCAAATTCTCTACACGTTTAGCTTTCTAAAAATACTATACTTTTATCTCTATGAAAATTAGAACTTTAAAAAAAATCTAGTTTTATTTTATCATCGAATGCTTTGATAAATGAGGAATTTTACATAAAAAAGCGTTTTTCTCCAAACGTGATTTTTTTTATACTCGATGTACCTTTTCTCAGGAACTACTGCTCTCACGTACCTAAAATTTTTATGACTTATTTATTATATTTTTTAATATTTACTGCAATGAGCTTTTTGTGATAAATTAAGATAAAAAAATTTCACAAATTTTTTTGCGTGAGAAAAGTGCTAAATTTTACTATGCCTAATAAAATAGTCTATAAATTAGTCTAAAATTCAAAATGTTTCAAAAGCTCATTTCAGTATAATCAGATAGGTGTACGTTAATTACACAAAAAATTTCAAGAGTATATCTACAGCAGATTTTGAGAAAAGGTACATCGAAAATGGCCAATTTAACATTGTCGGTATAGAGGATTCTGACACCCTTTAACATAGTTCAGCAAAATGTTAGTAGTAGTCTAAAACTTACGATGTTTTTAAAATCTGTTATTCTCCAAATTAACGTACACTCTACACAAAAAAAAAAGACAGTAGTTTATATACCGTTCTACTTGACAGATTGACGAAATTCAACTTGTGCTTTTCATGTCTTCAAAGTGCAACTTAGAATATGTATTATATTTATACATAGCGTTGTTCTAACATAGGTATTTTGACAAAATGTCGGACTTTTCTCAAATGACATAGCAATTTTTTTCATATTTCGTCTCTATGGCTAAATTATGCCTAGATATTAAATTTTCTAAAATTTGGTGAGAAAGTTACCGAGAAATTTAAAAATTTATCCTGGCGCACTTTTTTCAGTTTGACAAAGTTTTCAGTTTTCAGTTTGGCAAAATTCTTTAGTAACCCATTTTCCTTTCTCTTTTTTCATTGTGCACTAGAAGAAAAAAATTCTGCAACGTTCCCTCTTTCAAATAATTTTCACAGAACACGTAAATCATATTTGACGTTATTATCGCTTATAAGAAATATCCGAAATTTCAAAACGTGACAATATATAAATTCGAGTACATCTTTGCAAATTTTGAATAAAAAACTCTAATGCGTCGTAGATGTGCCAATAAAGACACCTACCTACTATAAGGTGATGGTAAAACTTTTATAGGTTATAATTCAAAATTGTTTTTCGGAAAATTTCAAAAAATTTGGAGAGATCTTTAGGATTTTTTTGAATGCCAGAGAGATGAAAAATGAGCAATGTTCTCGCCAGGACTCGAACCACCGACCTCTCGAAGACGCTAGGAGTCTGCTGACCGCTACAATGCGAAGGAATGCTAAGAAGGCGGCAGAAATACCTTATAAATTACTAAAAAATACCAATTTAAAAAATGAATCAGAAAACAGCTGCGAATTTTATTCGGATTGAACCTAACTTTTAAAAAAGGAATCAAGTAAATTTAATAAAAAAAAGACATATTAATAAATATATACCAAATTCAATTAACACTAACGAGCTAAAATTTTTAGAGCTAATTTTTTATAAACTGCTCGTGCGAAGTTACAAAACATGGCGTTTTGGTGTAATTTGAATCGTAGAATCCAAATATAGAAAAAAATAGGTATGTCATTAAAAAAAAAAAAAATTCGATTTTGTGGCAGAATACGTATGTAAGAACAGTGCTATATATAAATCTAATATTAAGCCTAAGTCAGGCTTTTGAGACATGAAAAACGAAAGTTCAATTTCGCCAATAAAACGGCCGACTGGCGAAACTGTCGTTCAGAATACAGAACTGTCGTTCTTTACTTTTTTTTTTTTTTTTTTTTTTATTTTTTTTTTTTTTTTTTTTGCAAAGTACCTTTATAATAAGTATGGAGTTATGCTTAAGTAAGTATTTATTTCTTTGGAGTAATCCTTTATTGGCTTCATACATATTTCACAAAATACTCTTCATCTTAACAACTACAATGTAGCTTTTCATATCTATCACTTAATTTCTCCCATTATCTTTACTTAAATTATGTATCATAATTTTTAGCCATGTTATCCGTAACGCGATGCTTTGCAAAGAATTCTTTCGGAAGATAATCAATACATTGCCATTTAAAGTGAATGGGAAGCAACTTCATCCGACCGCAGAAAAGTCCAAGATATTATCGTTCGGGCTAGAGAATATTCAGGTACCCGAATTAATAGCTGCAGCGTTTATTCAACTAAAATTCAAACTTAAAATATTTATCATTTAGCAGATGTTATCAGCGCGTCGTTTGGGTTACCGTAAGAGACACTTTGTGGGACCAAATCTGGAGATTTTCGCTTATTTGGTGATAAATGCGAAACGTAACGCACGTTTTGCGAAAATATCAGTCTTTTTTAATGGCACTTTATTTTCTACTTTCTGCATTGGTTTCTCTAGAAATATTAAAACTTCATCTTGAACTGAAACGTTTTCCTGAAGAATTAAAATATTTGCTGTCAAATGGACCTTAAGAAAAGGAAAAAAAAAAAGAGAAATCATAATTTTGTTACAACCAGCTGCTCGAGCAGCTACATCTTCAATCTGGCATGTATAACTCAAAAAACCAAAGCAGAGCAAAGTTTATTAGAATAGAAATGTTCTCTGGTACACATACATTATTATTCTAATGAAAGTAACACAAATTACTAAAAAATGGTTTAGACTTTTTTTTCCAGTTTTAAGCACACATGAAATGCCGTTTTTTCTCGCGTATTTCAGCCCGAGTTTTTTAGCGTTAGATTCTGAAAATATAAAAGATATCTCCATAATTTTTTCTTATCTCTAATTTTCATAGTTCTCTACTGTTATGAGGGCTGGTTTATTGTTAAATTGTATTCCCTTGATTACTTTTTACTTTTGTTCAGTGTATTCAATTTCTATTTGCGTTTTTTAATAGCATTTCATCCATTTTATATTTTGTTCTATTTATTATTTAAAAACTATTTTGAGTAGATTCCTCGTAAAGCTACCCTAATAGGGCAAGTTTCCTCGTAGTTACGAAACTTTCCAAACATGTGATTTCACCTACTTCCAGATATTTACGGCCTTATCCACTGCTGATGTGTTCAGAAAGCTTTTGAAAAGGTCTAACTGGATTGCATCTTTCGCAAATTACTCATCCTGGTTTTCCCAGGGGACATCACTAATATCATTAAACCTATTTGACAGGTAGAAACTTCGTCATTCGCGTCTTAACACGTTTTTGTGTCACTGTGTTGCTCTAGCGGGTGTACCCCAGGGATCGCACCTAAGCACTACACTTTTCAATTTGTATGTGAACGACATTTCATAAAAAAAACAACACGGCAGTAGTATTTTGCGCTGATGATACTGCGATCCTCTGAGAAAATGCTATTTCTATGCAAGCATTACAAAACCACATCCAGGTACATAAGTCCTGGCTAATTAGACGGAAAGTGGAAATCGATGTAGACAAATCTATAGCTGTCCTCTTCACAAAGACAAAGAACATTGATGGAAATATAAGACTGATTCCTTCCTACCCTGGGTTAGGCGTGTCACCTGGCTACGGTAATTCTCGACAAAAATCTCACTTGATCCCTTACATACAAAATATTATCCACAAGTTCCGTGTCCGTAAAGCTAATCGTTTCCCTTACATTTCCCGGAACAACGTTTTATCTCTAGTCAACAATTTATAGAATTACAAAACCATACTGTGTTCCATGCTCAATTATGCCCATCCTGTTTGGGCATACTCTTGAAAAACCAATCGGAAGCAACTTCTGGCTCAGACGAAGTGCATTCGTTACCTCTTGGGTACCCGCGGTGAATGCTAACTCGGTGTAACGTAATTTTGGCGATTTTCGGGTTCATAAAATTTTCTAACAAATTACTCCATTGGAGAAGACAATGTAATCAACATGGAATAGGCAAAGCTTTTCCAGGATTATTAGCATAACTGTCGTTTTATAGGCAGAGATATGATATATGGGTAGAGGAACGTGAGAGCTAACCCGTAATTTACCCATAACTGCCAGAGAAGATGTGTATAAAAGAAATACCACTGCTACAAAAACCGTTCACAATCAAATAGTCACAAACAGTAGATACAGTTACTTATGTTTATCAGAAGTTATGAAACAGTAACTGAGTGTAAGAAGAGGGGATGTGGTGCGAAGTTTTTCCAGTAGAGAAATGAAGAAGTGGTACATATAAAATGAATTTCAAAACACAATATACAATGAGTACATTTAACGGATTTGTTTGGGTAGGTACAAATTAGTGTAAGTCATACAAAAGATCAGATACAATCCGGCAAAGAAAACTCAAAATACTAAATAAGGTTCCTAGGACCGCAAGCGGCCTTCTTCGATTCTCGTATAGATTAAAATCATAATCTGGAGTAGGTATTGTGGGATTACATACATCAGGTATTTCCTTAAAAAATGACTCAGCAAGGTTTAGCCATGCAATTGTGTATTTCAAGTATGTGGAGTTGACGGTAGACCGCCTAGTTCCAATCGAAACAACGACAGCCCACCGCCTCTAGCAGTGCAATATTCTGAAAAATTTGCAATATTTTAAATTGCGTCTTACAGCCATATCCCCAAACAGGGCAGGCATAGGTGAATAAGTGACATAACATGGTCTTGTAAATGAGTATCAGTAAATAAAACGTTGTTCCCAACAATTAAGCGGAAAAATGTAAGTTTACGAACTCGGAACTTGCCAAGAAGCTGTGTAATGTGTGGGTATCATGTGAGCCAGCGATCAAGCATAAGGTCTAAATAACGAGCCTGCGTAGTCCAAGGGATAGGGATGTTGAACGTTAATATGTGACTAGGATACAATTTTTTCCCAGTAAAGAGAATTGCTTCTGACTTCTCGACATTTATTTTAATTTTAAAGTCATTAAGCCAGGACTCCTGTGTGCGTATGGAGTTTTGTATGCTCTCATTTTAATGATGCATTTCGATCACAAACATAAATGCTAATTGCTCTGAAATCATATTAAATTTAAACAAAACTACGCAACTCTAACAGGAAGTAACTTCAGACTGTGTGGAATTGGATCCTCTGACAAATCGCCTGCTGCCCGTGGTTTGAAAGGGAAAATGTTATGCATGAAGAACTGGGCATAACAGAACTTCGAACCTTCTTCCATCATCTGGTACATAATCTCCGTTTGAATAATAGGAACTCAAGCAAAGCACTTTTATAATTATGATTACAATTCTCGTAACTATGTGAAGCGGCCAGTTGCCTTTTTAAGTAATAATTTGTAAATAATTCATTGTTTCTCTATTTTATTTCCTGCATCTTATAAATCCTGTCTATTTACAAAAATTTTATTATCGCTTCTGTATTAATGATTGTGAATGCTGCCTAAAATTGTTCCACTTGCTTGTGCAACATGTATGTTCCTAATCGATTATTTACATCATATCTATTTCCTTATATTTCGTTTAATTCTCTAACTCCTTACCATAAAAAATTATTTGGACTTTATAATAGGTATATTGAAGGCATAAAATGCACACTTTTCTTTACGAAGAAACATAAAAGATAAATATGCGATGCTCTTATTTTTTGAAATCATTCAGTCGAATTTTTCCAGTCTTTCTAGAAATGGTGTGGTTAACGGTCAAGCGATAATGAAAACAATATATGTGTGGCTGATGTGAAAGGCCGAACGACGCTGTTTGCACATAAACAACAGGTCAAAAATATCTAACTTCACCGTAGTGCTCTCTCGCTTAGCGACCGGTACAAAAATTAAAGCCCATGGTTATTTTTGAAAGAAAGACGATGCTGAAATGTAATTTCCCAAATGGTGTTTTCATTCTTGTTCACGAGAAAGTACGGATGGGAGATAACGGGGCGAAATTGTGGTTAACAAATGTTTGGCAAAAGCGTCCTGTTGCCTTAAAGAATCCAGAAAGCCTTTTAGTTTGGGACAAGTTCAGATCCTATCTAACTATGAATACGAAGAAATTATTGAAAAGTGTAATACAGGCATGGCTGTTATTCCAGGCGGATTAACGCCATTATTTCAGTCTCTAGATGTGTGTATCAATAAAACACTCAAAGAAACTTTAAAACGACAGTAAAATACGTGGGTGTTAGATGATGAAAAAAATTTACAAAAGGAGGCCAGATGCGTCATGCCAGTCTAGAAATTGTGTGTGAATGGATAATAAAAGCATGGAATGAACTTAAACGGGGTATACTTCAAAGTCATCTAAAAAAACGTATATCTAACAATCTAGACGGAATGGCAGATGATTATGTATTTATGGATTAGAACAGCAATGATATAGAAGGTGAAACAGAATTTGAGCATGTGCCAGGAGATGTAACGGAAGATTAATATGATGATGTACTTTTCATGTTATTCGTTAATAAAAAGTTTTTTAAGTTCAAAAGATACGACATTTTTTTTTAATAAACGGCCCTTAGGTACATGTAGAAATTTAATTTCTTACTCTGATCTTTTCCTTGTTTTAAATATACCATTTTTATATCCGGCATATGCAGCACACTCGTAAATTTTGATCTTATTTCGTGCATTAAAAGCGCGTGTTAGACACCGGAATTTACGGTAATTCTCGAGTAACTCCTTGTCAGGAACAATTGTACGAAACATAAAAACATACAATATTTCGTAATAATCAATCAATTTCGATGGAGGTTGCAACGAAGCAGGTAGCATCTGAGGACTCGTGTTCGAGTTCTGCAATACTAACACCAAAGAATATGCACACCACCATTAGACCTTACCTCGATTCCGACCAGTGCTAACACCTCTTCTTCTAGTAAGGAACTGTTTGCTCTTTCGAAATCCTGGCCTGTTCTTCACCTCCCCACTCTTTCGTTTCTCCGATGTCTTTCCTTGAAACTGCGCTCAAGACGTTTCATGCTGTAGCCGTGTTCTTTGGAAAGGAAAATGCTCTCATAATGTTACTCGCATTAGGGCGATAAAATTAGTTAAAAATGAGAAGAATATGTGAGGAAATACGGTAATTACTGTGGTTTTTTTGCACTATTATATATCGGATACTATCTCATTCAAAATGTAACTTAAGTAAATCCGCTATAAAAGTCCCATTTGGTATAATGAATTTAAAAGTAGCAATAAGTTAACATTGTACAAAACCAAACATAAAATTATGAGAATTCTTCCAAACCCCTCAGAAACAGCTTGGCTGTTGTTGATTATTTGGATTCAATACAGTTAGAAATTTTAATTAACTATTTAATTACATTAAAATACAGCATTATACCAAAACACTGTTATGAAAATGAGAGTCAAATTTCTATACCTCCAGAGAGAAATAATGTTCAAAGTATATGAATTTTAAAATTTTTGCTCCTGTCGCATTAAATTTATGCATTTCATCATAGATATAAAATGGCGGTCATCCTTTCTCTCTTATAATGTAACTTAGGTTTCTCCGCAGGAGCATGTTTACCAACCAGTTTTCCTCGGAAAGTCTTCCACGAAGGTATCCCTTCCTTTAGGTAGATAGACCTCGAACGCTTTTCCGTAATCAAATAAACCAAACCAAACCTTCGCAAGAGATCAGATTTATAAGTGCATTAAGACCAAAACAGCTGTCGCAATAAAAGTACTAGAAATTTAGTATTAGAATAAATAAGGATACTTATCATTTCAAATACTAGACACTTGCCTGCTGAGCCCCTAAAATAATTATTACATATAGATATGTACTCGTATAAATGCATAATGATTTCAATGGGACAGATGGTTTCCTTTTACCGGTCTAACTAGATATCTTATATTAGAAAGGCGAAGAAGGGAAAAAAGTAGGCTGTGTGTCGTAAACAGCATCAGTTAATTTTACAAGTTTATTTTCTACTTTTTAAAAAGTAAGAATTAATTAATTCTCTCACACCCATTCCCATGCGATTCCTACCAAACTCGCTTTTCACGGGTTCCCTTATTCGATTTGTTAGAGAATCGGAGACTTACTAGTTAATAGTAAGAGAGATAAAGAATTGCGTTTGTATGTTTTAAAACGCCTAGTTTGTTAATAGGTAAAAGACAGTATAAATATCAAAGAAAACATAAATATCTTTCATTTTGCGGCGTGTAAAAAATAAATATATTTTATTATGGACAGCGGCAACACATTTCTTAAAAATCGATGAGTTTCTTGATTAAACGTTAAACATAAATCTCTTATACATTCACAGGTGACAACGCATTGCTTTTAAATCGCTGAACTCCTCAATGAAAATTTCTTAAATATTAACAAACATAATGTAAAAATTAAAAATAAATCGAAATTCAAAATTCAGGCTTCTAGATGAACATGTTCCACGAAAGGACTAAATAATTTCAAAATTTGTGGTCTTCATGTGGGGCCTGTTCTTCTCATAATGCGAAGAATATACTTGCGTACAGACTGTTTGGTGGTAAGTTCAGTAACTAGTAATTATTAAATAGCTTACCTTAAATTTTTGTAGACTTTCGTTACCTGGAAACACCTTAATTTGCGTGATAAATAAGGACACAAAATGAATAAGATTTAGACTTTTTGTAAGGAATATTCGATTCTTCCCAGGAAGCATGCATTCGTATATTGCACGAGAAAAATACGTGCAATTTACGAATGACCATTCGTCTAAAAAACGTTTCGTTTAACGTCAAAATATCATGAAAAGTGTCCAGGAAAAAATAATAAAAATTTACGTATATTTTTACGTAAAATTTAGGTATATTTATGCGAAAGATTGCAGTTCATTCGTAACTTCTACGTATAATATACGTAAATTTCAAGGATTTGCGTATATTTTTACTAAAAAGTTACCTATATTTATCGCACATACTTATACCTATACTTATCGCAAATTTCTCCAGTGTTTTTTGCTTCACATATGCGTATATATTTAGTAAACATTTACGTAAATCTTCCCATAAGACATTTATAATACGACATTTTACTGTACATAAATGTATATATTTGATAGAAATTTACCTAAATCTTCCCTATTTTTTCTTTACGTATACGAATGATTTTGGTAAAAATTTAGGTCCATCAACTCTCATCTTTACTGTGTGTAAATGCACATTCTTGGGAAAAATTCGCATAAATCTTCAATTACGTTTTTACTGCATTTATGCGTGCATTTTTCGTAAAATGTACATATTTTAATCTCATAATTTTTATATAAATCTATGCAAACATTTTCTGCACGTTATGATTAAAAGTGAAAATATGATTTTTATATCAAATTTTTACATATCCGCCTTTTAGACATGAACGGCAAAATGTAATATGTATGTAGCTGGAAGAAAATTTAACACTAATAAATGCAAAAAAAAAATTCTATTTAAAAATTACGTTATACTTAAAGGCTGAAAAATCACCTTTAATATTTCATTTCGAAATAAATATTTTTATATCAATAAATTTCGTAAATTTGAATTATATGTTGTGAATCAATTAATGCTACCGTTCATTTACGTGATAGGACATAAGAAAGGACATAAGAAAAGGACATAATTTCCAAAGGACATAAGAAAATGTCCTTTGGAAAAGCAGGTAATTTATTTTAAAGTGTTATTTAGCAAAACTGACTTTGGTAAATAACTGCAGCGTAGAGTTATTTCACAAACTGCAATACAGATAATTACCGAATTCATTAAACGACTGTACCGCAGAACAAAACATCATACATTTAGATTATTTCGATATGCTAAATCTTAAATTTTTTTAATATAGACCAGGAGGGATATTGTAAAACTTACCTTTTCCAATAGTTACGAAGTTGTTTTTAAAAAGTTCCTTTTTACAATGTAACGATTCAATCCATAAAAAATTAATAGTTTCATAAAATTATGCAAATTAAAAATTATCTGAATATGTTCTTTATTTTATTTTATATAAACATGGAATTTTAAAAAGTTAATTTGTTTAGGAATAATCTGAAGCTTTTAAATATTTATTTCATGTGACTTTTCCTCTAACATAATTATAAATGTACATGTTGACGTGAACATACCAATTTTTTTTTTACATCTCATAGCTTTATTGTATTAAATGATTTAAAAGGACACAATTGGATAACACGAAGCAGTTAGAAGTTGGCTCATTTTTTTAATTTAATAAATTAATTTATTGTAAAATGCCGTGCATTTAGGATTACGCTCATATGATGACAATGAGTTATTTAAATTATAAAATTAATATGATCATATTCCACATTAATTTTCAAATATCAAATTTCAGGTTGTTAAGTATTATGAACTGTAATACTTGCAAAATAAATACACATGAAATTAATTTAAGAATTAGGTATATTTATAGGTTTGCATTAAAGCAGATTTAATGGCGTAATTTTCTTCAGTGAACAATTTCAACAGATTTCGTTGAGCTGTTTGTTCTCCAGACATTTTTTTCTATATCTAGCTGATTTTAGCCAATCTTTTATATCTTGAGATATTTTTGTGAAGGAGAAATCCTTCTCATTCGATGTTTTGAGAACAGCACCTGAACAGTAAAAAGGAAAAATTGTAATAATTTCACACTTCATATATTTTCAGTTTTTAAATATAGTTGAAGTATTATAAGATGCATATAAAAAGCAATGAGTATTTCATTTTTAAAATTTTCAATTCAGTATTTAAAAATTTTAGTTCATACCATCATATAGTAAACTTCCATTACATACCTTACTCAATGCAGCGGCTAGTGTATTATTAAATTAATTGAAAAATACAGGCGTCTTTAACGAAATCTATTAATCTAATAAATTGTTCAGCATATCAGTCATTATTTTTATAACTTGATCATGGACGCCCCATGCTTTTATTATTTGTGTTCTAAAACTGTAGATGAATTGTGTGGAGAGAATTAGTTAATCTCTAGCTCTTACTAAATTATGTGCTAAATTAGTTTTTATCCTTTAGTTCATTAATTATTTTAAAAGTTTTAAATCAAAGCTCATTAAAAATTTTTCATTTGGTTTTTTTATCTTTTATTCCCCTTCGCAATGAGACTTCAATCCAACTACTTAAAGACAAAACAAGCATTCGGACTAATGCCGCAACCTTACTATAACAAAATCCAAATAATTCTTCAGTCAGTTTGTGTACGCTAAATACGTTTTTTATTCAGAAGAAATTTTTTACTTATCCTTATTTTATTTCATAAGAGATCATAAATTTTAAATTTTTTTCTTTCTTTAAAACCGAATGTTATAATAAAAATTATAATAATGAAGACTTTAAATAATTACAGAAAAGTATGAAAGTGCACTTACTTCAGATCAACTGCAATACAGCAGAAATTTTTCATTGTTGAAATGAAAAACTGTTGTTCTATGCACGACCTGATTGCTGTTTTCTTTCAGCAGTGGTTGAAAACGCTCCTGATTCCGAGAACCCATTGAAAGAGAAATGGCCGTAGGGCACAGCTGAAAAAAAATCGTTTTGTGGTAAACAAAGTGACCACAGGCGAGCCTTTGCCCCCACAATGTCTCTAAAAGCCAAAGAACCAGAATCTTTGCTGAAAGCTATTTTGAGCAAGGTCAGAAATATATGGGAACTTCCAGATTTGGAATCATATGCAAGCTGAACTTTGAATTCCCGAAAATGAGGGATTTGCTTTCTAAAAAGTAAAATTTTGCGGACAGAAAAAAAATTGCTCTCAGGCGCTTCGAAAATAAGTTTAGGAAAATAAATGAAAAGATTACGTTCATGCATACCTAATGTGCATAAACTTTGATTATAATTAACGATCCGATGCATGTATCTTTGGTCCACATTAAACTATTGTTCAAAAACTTAAAGAAATTAAATTGTGTAAATTAATGTAAGTGTTGATAAGAATAAAAATAACAAGTTTGATGTAAGAAAATAAATAAGTTATTATGAAGAGAATCAAATCATCAAATGAAGAAAATCTTTAAATCAAGAAAATATATTTTTTTGCAAATGTATATAAAAATTTAGCTCACATGTTAAAATTCATTGAAAAATTTTAGCTTCATATATGAATGACAGAATGCTGATTAAAGTAATTTAAATTTATATGAAATATCAAGATTGTTTTCCAATTCGTAGAGGTTTTTAACCAGAGGAAAAATAAGTTTAAACGTAAAGACGATTTAAACGCAAAAATAATTTTGATAGCACATTAAAATGCTGTTGAGGAAAAAAAACAAAAAACATCTGCGTACTCTTTTTTTCATGTTCATGGAAAAAGAAAACAAAGGAAAATGCTAGAAATACACTAAATATTATAAATTCATAAACTTCATTTTCAGTCTTTTTACAATTCGTATAATATTCGTAAAAGTGACGAATGAAATATATCATAAAAGCGGTACTTTTTTCAGTACATTCGGATTCGCATAATATTCGTAAAAGTGACGAATGAAATATACCAAAAAATCGGTTTTTTCAGTACATTCGGATTTGTATAATTTTCGTAAAAATAACGTGTGGAAAATAACGATAAAGCGTCAACATATCTTCAGCCATTTTTATTCGTATAAATTTCGTAAAAGTAACGTGCAAAAAATACCATACCCTTATTTCACCAAAATTATACGTATATTTTTGGAGGCGTGCTGCCTGGGTTTGCATTCTTGCATTTTCACTGAATGCTGAATTCTTTTGTTCTTTTTTACATCTAGTGTTACAAAAACGAAAATAAAATTAAAAATACATATGCAGTATAAAAACATGTGGTGCGAAGATACAGCCAATTAAGCAAAAAATAAAGCATAAAAGCATTTTGAAGTTTAACTCAGATTCTACTTCATTTAATTATATAGATTATAAGGTATTTTCTCCTTCCTTTTTGCATGCCTTCGTGGTGTAATGGTTAGCAAACTCTGCGGGTGTTCGGGAGGTCCAGGTTCCAGTCCCGGCAAGGACAATGTTCGTTTTTCCTATCATCTGCTTCAAAAAAAATCTCAATGACTCAGTGGCGACCGACTTAAAAAGTGGTGAATGATGATTCTTCACCACCAGGATTTGGCGATTAGGTCCCCTAATCTCCAGCAGCCCTTTAAAAGGCGGAGTATATAAGGTATTTCTCCCGTGTTCTTAGTATGCCTTCATGGTGTTATGGTCAGCACACTCGACGCGTATCGAGAGGTCCGAGGTTCGAGTCCCGGCGAGGGCATTGCTCATTTTTCGCGTCTCTCAGCATCAAAACTCTTAATGTCTCTACAAGATAAAGGAAAAAATAATGATTGGAAATGTAACCGAAACTTACAAATCCGACCTAAGCCCTTTTTCTACTCTGCAGATATAAAATACATTACTTTTTTTTCCTCCATGAGTAGTTTGAATATATAGAGTTTTACGAGGGAATTTTAAGCACGGTGCTTACGTTTCCATTATTCATAACATGTCGAACTGAACTATACGTAAATAAACCAGGAATGTTGGAAGGTTGTGTAATTGATTCGTAAGTACTTAATCCCTCTTAGTCTGATTTCCTTGCATTAAGTAGACATTGTTCTAATCGAACGCAGATCTCTGAGTAAGGACGCGTTTTCCCTGGCTTAGATCAACATGATTGATTATAGTCATCTATGTAATAATTTCCGCAATATCCGTGTTAATCCGGGTTCTGAATTCAGTATAATGAAGTAGTAAATTGAAAATATTCCAGCAGATGCTAAAAACAGTATTTAAATCTCAGCCATTTTTTATTTCTGTATGACTGATGAGAGTATGTGCACATTTAATAGTCCAATGATAGCTTGTATTTCCTCTTTCAAAGCTCAAAATATCATAGTTGCGGAATTTAAATACTAGACAATTATTTTGCAAAGTAATTTCGGTCGACAAATCGAACAATATAAGACAGACATTTCAGTACCATTTACTTATAACATATCTGGAAAGATCATAGTGTCTGAGATTATGCAATTATTACTTGACACCAAGTCTTGTATGAATTACATGATTCTGACCCTCAGACTGCTCATTCCTCGAGTTGTTCTCCCTTGGAATTCTAATTAGGGCAGGAAGCTTAGCAGATAGGAAGGTCCGGAGATGTCTAATATGCTCACATGTATGCACAGCTGCAGGTCAAATTGTACCTGTGTTGTCATACTCCACTGTTGAATTTGGAAATCAAGTTAGTTTATTTTTCTCAGAGCAAGGTAGCAGTAGCATCCTAATGTGCTTTCAGAACACTTCGCCCTTTAGCAGAGAGATCTGTCTATTGCATGAGATGGCTTTCCACATTATAGCGATTGCCAGATTTTACCCCCAATTATAGCGATGTGCTACCGTACAATAAACTTAACTCGAATGTTGTCAGGTCACCGAAAAAAACGAAACATCTGTAGCAAAATGAAAGCAAATTCATCACTAATGATGATTCACTGCTCTTCCAAGGTTGTCCATTGCATGGTAAAGTGTCATCTTTTAAGGAACGGCAGGATAATCACTCTCGGATAAGGCACCACTTCAGAAAACGTCAGCTCCGTTACGGCCTCTTTCCGAAACGTTCGGTTGCGTACATAGTACTCACGCGCAAGGGCATCATTAGTCGTCATTGGTGACAACCGATTTTGAACAATACATTCAGTTGCGACATCCCAAATGAATTTCCCGCTAGTGAACACCCTTCCCGTTCATCGAGTACCAAATTCTAATCATTTGCATTTCTGTTGCATAAAAGTGTGTATACTAAGTTTCATTTCGTCACACAATAGTTTTTGCTGTGTTTCATTTGTATGAATGTATTTATTTTTATGCCTCTTAAAGAGGTTTTGTGATTAAATGCATGTTTTATAATACGCTTAATACTTACTTAATCACACAAATGATCATTCGCGTTTCCCATTGCAGATATCAATACGTCGCAGGTTTTGTTCCGGTCACAACATTTCGGGAGCTCTACGTTTATGAATATAAATAATGGAATACCTGAGAATGTAACGTGTAAACATTGCTTATGGGAAAGCAATAAGTCAGTTTTGTTTTGAAACTGACAACTGACCGATCCCTATTCGTGCACATTATTACACATTATTATCTTGCACATTATTATCCCTATTCTTCCTCCACGACATATCGCCGAAATCAGAACTTATTGCAGAATTCTTTATCAGAAACAATTATTTGGACAAAAGTGGAAAAATGTTGTCACAAGAGATGAATCTTAAATATATTTAAATACGCGCGAAAAAAGAGAAACATCTGCTATCATCAGAGAGAAGAAAGATATCTTAGAACATGGTTCAAAGAATCTAAAGAAAGTTTTCCTAAGGGATTTATGAATGTTGCTGCTTTTTAATATAATGACAAATAAAAATTAAAGAGATTGCAGAAAACTATTACGATCCACTCCACATATTATCAGTAACATATTTTATACCCAATTTTCAAATATGAAACACGTTCTCTTTACCCACAGTGCCATTAATCAATAGAACTGCTTGAAGACAAAGAAAGCCAGATATACATCAAAATCCACTGTTAATTTTCTGAAAAAAAATGGAACAAAAAACGGGTATCAAAGTCATACCTTTCTCTCATATCCTTACTTAATCTCCTAATGTACTTTCCACGGATTTTTGTATTTTTCGGCTTTGAAAAAGAGGATTGTCCAAACTTCAAACTATAAGCCTCCTTGAGTTTGGAATAATTTCAAGAGGAATGAGATAAAATACCTCTTCCTGTAGAGACATTAGGGATTTTTTGAAAGCAGACGATATGAAAAATAAAAAATGCCGTCGTCGGTACTCGAACCTCTCGAATACGGGCCTAGCATGCTGACCATTACACCACGACGGCATGCTAAGAACGCGGGAGAAATACTTTATATACTCCCCCTTTTTAAAGAGCGACTGGGGTTTAGGGAACCCTATCGCCAAATCCTGGTGATGTAAAATCATCATCCACAACCTTTTTTTAGTTCGGGCACCACTGTGGAGACATTAGGTATTTTTTGAAACAGGAGATGTGAAAAGTAAGGAATGCCCTCGCCAGGACTCGAACCACATGCCTCTCGAATACTCGCCGAGCGTGCTGACTAATACACCACGAAGGCGTGCTAAAAGGGCAGGAGAAATACATTATATTCCCATAATATAAAAGGCTTTATTGTTTTTGAAATTACGGTCTAGAAAGATAATCAAATATTAAATAGAACAGGTTAGGTTAGCAGAATAGGATAGGTTATTAAGTAGAACATTCAAAACAAAGATTTTAGGTAAAATATTTCTGTAAATACTACGAAATTCGTCTAAAAAATGTGCGAACAACCTTTGTATAATGCAGTTCTAATTATGTTCCCAGTTTGCAGAGAATCTTAAAACAACAAGATATGCCATCTTTATCTGTATCAAAGAGAGGTTTTCCGTAAAATTGCGTATAGCTAACAGATGATAATGTTGGTATAATAAAGTATTTGAGAATGCAAAGAAACTGAAGTTCAGTGCAATATTATCTTACTTAGGCGAAATAGTTTCAATACATTCAGAGCTATCTGACAGATAATTCAAGACTTTCTCTGTTTCAAGCAAAGAATAGAAAATTCGAAAAAAATATTTCAAATACCTTATGATTCAATTTCAAAAGGAGCTCATCCAATCACTTCCATTACGCGTAAAATTGAATTCTAGACTGCGCAAATGGAGGGGAAGATAAAAAATAATGATTCCTTTCAAAATATGAATACCTCTCGCAACGATCTGTGTAACTCCTAGTAAGGTGGAGAAAAAAGATTACTAAAATTGAGACGAGAAGGTCGTTAGTTCTCGAAAGATGCTTCGATGGCGTAGAATAATAAGAAGTTGGAAATTTAGTTTAAATATTTTTACTGCCGTGATTTCAGGATGAGAGTTTTTTTTTTTTTCCTTCGGATGTTGTCTGACTTAGAATACCAACCAAAGACGATTTCGTAGTTATGTAAGGAAAGAGTTAATTTTTCATTTTATGAAGCATTAAGATTTACAATTGGCTCGATAAAAAATTACCATTACCAATGACAATCGGAATCCAAACAAGAACACCGCTTAACTTAAGGACATTATTAATGACGTTCATCTATTAATTCGGAAGAGGATTGCGTATAATTAATTTTCATTGAAAGAAACATAATATCATCCATTATCTTTTATAGCATTTTCTGAGTTATTTATATGAAAACCAAATTTCATTTGATTTTATATTTATCGCAAATTGTCATACTATTCAGTGCGGTAATATTAAATATTTTAAAGTTAAACTTTTATAAAATTAATTAAATTAAATTTTTGAAGTTATTAATATTAGAATACTAATTTTATTTATGAACGCAGTTAAAATATTTTATCTGATTATTATCTTAAAAATTAGATAGGCTTCATTCCCTAAGCACCTATTATGCTGAAGTCTTTAGCATGCAAATTATGATTTGGCTTTATTCCTTTTCTTAATGTGATCGTTTTAAAATATAAATAACTATGATATTTATATGTTCAAAAATTTCCTTTATAGATATAATAAAATCATGAACGCTAAATACTTTATTATGCTCTTAAAATATTCAGCAGTTTACTTACACATATAAAATTTTTAAGCTTTCTTCTTTCATAGAAAGTCAGGTGGCTTTATGAGCCCTACATTTCTTTTCTTTTCAAAAGCATTCTACAGTGAATTTCATTTTTTGCATTTGTTTGAAAAATTCAAGAACACGAAACAGATTGTTTCGTGACATCACGTTTTCCATCAAGGCCATGTCTATATATTTCCCAACCTCATCGGAAGAAATCTGTTTCGGTTCAGTTGTATTTTCTGCGTTAAGAATGCCTAGAAATCACTTGGAATTAAGTTCGGGCTGCACGGAATTAATTTAATGCTATTCCACTAAATTCAGATAGTATTGACAAAGCAGAAGCAGTAACATACGGCCACAATTTTCGAGACTAACAAATATTTTTCCTTGAGGAGACTGATATTTTTTTTGATACAAATGAGATTTCAGAGATTTAGAATAATAATCAACATTTACTATCTGCCTCGGGATGATTATGAATGATATACTATTTAACCGTTAGTGAGCTCATTTGAAACACTAAATCATTATATTGCTTCATTATTTCAATTGTGCAGGCATTTAAGAGTTGTTTCTAAATATTCCAATCGTGATTCAGTATTGTATATTCAATGCTTAATACAACTGAAATATTAAAACGATCCAATAATTGATGTTTTTCTATTTTTTGTTATGCATATTCTGAATACACCAACAAAGCCGACCTAACGTTGATGAGGGAGTGAGGAGATACTGAAAATGTCTAATTTTATGAAAGAAGGAATGAGTTATTCACAACTTCTAATATTTCGTTCAATACCTAAATGTATGCCAATGTAATAATTACTTTCCCCTTTTTCCAGTTTGTGTGAAGTATCCAGTTTTATTCCCACAGCCATATTAATTTGTTTACTTTTGTCCTCATTCGACACTTTCATTTGCGCATAGAATGCAACACTTGTAAGCCTTCATAAAATCTAAGAATCCCTACCCAAAGTTAACTGATCCGATGACTTCTTAGCAAGAATTTCATAGTCCAGAAATCTTCACAGTCATGTGCCTTTAGGACAAAATATGAGTAGAGAGATAACTTGGACCTCGCGCAATATTCCCGTCCAGAATAGTGTCAAGTTCAAGTAAAAAAAAGAACTGCTTCAGTTTTTTACGACAGCTTATAACAGCTTTACCTTACAAGAAAGTTACAGCCATTAAAAGCCGTAAAGTTTAGCTTACGGCAAGGTACTACCATAAATCTTCAGGCAAAACCTGCTAATGGTTAGCAACTAAAAGGAATATGATGGTAAGAGACATGAACTATCTGACTTCTTCAGCCATTTTGTTTCTAAGCGGGGGAAAGGGGTAAACTGGAAATTCCCAAATAAAAACAAAAACCTGTCACCAAATTCTTTATACAGGTTTCTAAGAAATAGAGTCACAAAAAGACAAACAATTACAAAATAGGAATACCATAACAAATTTTTGAAGGAAAGCAAGCGGATATTCATGCACGTAAATATGTGCTGTAATTGCAATAATATGGTAATTAAAATGAAAAAAGTACAAAATAGAAAGCAATTCAAAACCTAATCCAACTGCGCGCGGAAACAGCAACAAGTGGTGACAATAATGCAAAACTAATTAAAAAAATAATATATTTAAAATTCATCCCATATTCAGTTAGCAATAATCATATGCAAAAACCAAATACCAGAAGTAAAATAGCAAACGGCAAGAATGAACTGATGAAACATGCCTAATCCAAAAATGAAATAAGAAATTTACATCTTCTGTTTTATGTGAATCATTTTTGTTCTTTTCTCATCAATTGTTTTATTTCCTGCAATAACAAATATTACTGGAGTTTCATTCAGATTTTTAGTATGTGAGAGTAAATAATTTGTTTCGTCTTCGTAGGTCAGTGACATACATCTGGAAAGCTATCAGTTTGCTGTCCAAATTTTTGGAAGCCTCTGCGAAACTTTTGTTTCTTCTCGTAGAACTGAATTATTCTGTGCCATAAATCGACTACTATGAAAATACATAAATCAACCGAATGTAAGTTGCTTAAAATGTTTCACTTGCCTTTATTATTGCTCACTTTAAAGCAAATAAATGTATGTTGTTTTTTATTACAATTAATCCATTCTGGCGATATTCTAGAACTTAGTTCGCAATACTGTCTTCTAGCACAGGGTTTTCGCTACTCCTTTATAGAAGGACTCTTTATTCTTTGGCATATTAATTGTTCTAATTTCATTTTTCTTTCACTTCGGTATGGAGCTTTCACCAACTTCAAGTATCTTTGCTGCAGCATGATTTCCAAGTTCTTTCGCAAACTGTATGACTAAGAATTTAAAACCAGTATTTTGTTTTTCATTTGATAGGAGCCATATTTCTTACTAAAAAGAAAATTATATCAAATGTATTTGAACTAATTCAAATGCAATATACTAAAACCTTCAATGCTCACTTCAAAACCATAGCTTCAAATGATAACATAAAGAGAAAACGTTCGACACCTTATTCCGCTAATTCATTCAAATCTTAAGAGCAAGCTTACACCAAATAATGTCCCCCTTTTCCCGAAACCCTAAAATAACATTCTTGTGCACACCTGCATTGAATACAACCCACCATCTTTGCAGAATTATTCACTCTCTCAAGCATTCCCCTCCCATATGCATATGTTTCCGCTTATCGTTTGTCAATTCAATACACCTATCCCTCGATTAACACGGAAGATAGGTTCTGCACAAAACCATGTAAATCAAAATCTTGGATTTAGCTATGTAAAACCGTGAAAAACGAAAAACACACTACATGTACATAATTTAGTTATTTATTTACATAAAATAAAGTAAGACATCTTAAAATAAATAAAATTATACTTCGTTCATAAATGAACAAATATATGTAGGTCACAGAAGTACATATTTAATTTATTTTACATTAGGAAAATACAAGGTCATGCAAAAAAAAACTATTGTCACTATCGTCACTTTTATGCACTAGTAGTCTTTTCTTCTTGATTGGTATGATGTCACTTTCATCGCTGGAGCGTTCTTGATAAGATTCTGCTTTAATGGATGACGAATTAGGGACAATCTCAAATCGACAAGCCTTTCTAGTGAAATATGCAATTAACATTCGCCTAGGTTTTTTTTCCTAAATCTTTGTAAACCTGCTCATATTGATATAAGTACTTACTAAGCTCCGGCTGGAATCAGAGCGCTCGTTTAACGTTCGTGTCATATTGTAAAAAATGATTACATAATTTTCTCCTCAATTCAAGTCCCACGCTGATGACTCTTGCTGTGAACGGAACTGGTTCAGATTGCTCTTCATCAGAATCATTGTCTTCATCATGCTTATTTGTTTCATGAATCTTGTTAACTAGATCCTCCTCATTTAGCTCTTCATCAACCATTATTTCTTCAATATCCTCAAAAGCAAAATCCTCAAAACCTTCTCCTTCTTTGGCCAATTTAGTAATCTGAGAGTATTCATGCTCTAACGGTAATCTATCATTCTCATCTTTAGCAGCATCGGGCATACTGCTTTCCAGTATGTGTTGAGTGTTGATTGTTTAATCTGAGTATATGATAGTCCAACATGCTTAACAGAATCTAAGATTGTAAATTTCTTCCAAGCATCCATAGTAATAGATTAATCATTCTCCCTTTGTTCTAAAATATACCTGAAGCCTTGTCTGATATACAGTGCCTTAAAATTCGAAATTATTCCTTCATCTAGCGACTGTAATAAGGAAGTTTTATACTTTGGTAAAAAGACAACTTCTACATTTTCGTATTGTAAATCTTGAGAATGACCTGGTGCGTTATCAATTAATAGAAAAGCTTTAAAAGGCAATCTCTTTTTACTTAAATAATTTTGAGATCTGGGACAAATGTGTTATGAAATCATTCACTGAAAGCTATGGCAGCGACCCATGCTTTCTTATTAGCCATCCCATAAACTGGAAGGTTACTTATTTTTAATCCTTTGCATGAGCGTGATGTTTTTGATTTGTTAATAACCAATGGTTTCCTTATATAATCGCCTGAAGCGCTGCAACAGAAAAGAATTGGTATGCGACTTTTCGCTACCTTATGACTACTAGCTGATTTGCAAGCTTTAGCTAAATAGGTTCTTTTAGGCATTTTTTTCCAGAACAAGCCGGACTCGTCAGCATTGAAGATCTGATCAGAAGTGTAGGAGTTGGCGGCAGTGATATCGGCAGATTTTGCTGGATATTGTTGTGTTGCATCCGAATCAGCACTTTTTTCTTTCAATCTTTAGATTATGTAAAGAACGTATTTGTTTAAATCTCTCACACCAACGGGAAAAAGATACTTTTTTTTTTTTCATCTGACGAAGTCGACGGTGACTGATTCTTAAGTGCTTTATAAATCTTTAAAGCCATATTTGTAATAGCATTAGTAACAATTGCAGGCCGTTTTTGATATTGGTCTTCTATCCATATCACTAATGCTTTTTCCATATTTTCGATTGTATCATCTCTTACATATGAAATTGTGCTCTTACAGCTGCAAGTTCGAGCTTTTACACTTTTTCTAATAGAGTCTTCATTTTTTTCTAATTGTCCTTATTGGAGCTTCATTCATGGAGTAAAATTTAGCAACATCTGTTACTCTTTCTCTATCACGTAGACAACGTAATATTTTAATTTTTGTTTCTAAAGAAATAACTTTTCTTTTTATTTGATTTTCTTTTTAAATCTTTTGGCATTATAAAACCTTAACAAATTTGTGTAAATTATAAAAAAGGCACAAAAAACATGAATGTTGAAAATTTACAAGTAAACATTCAAATATGTAGATAAAAATGATGTAAGCTTTGCTGCTAAAATACTGATACTGCACTAATTTACATGAACCAAATAGCTTTACTGGTGTGAAATAGATATACATACTACGAGAATTCCTCTTTTACAATGCGGGAATTCCCATCCTTGTTGTTGCCACCTGTGTCACCAAAGGAATGAGATTCAAAAATGACTTCAAATATATGTATTTGCGTATATGCAGCCGAATATACATTTTTACCAAGTTTTTGAACTCCTTTAATTTTTAAACCGTGTAAAACCAAAATCGTGTAAAACGAGTACCGTGTAAATCGAGGGATAGTTGTATAATCATTGCTTGAAACCCTAGGAAAAATCTTTGAATGAAGGACTTCAAAATATAAGATCATTGCACTTGTATCTTTCAAGTTAAGATACGGTACGGAATATACAACATGTTGAAAAACTAGATAAAAACAAATTATTTAAAATTACTTTTTCAGTGCTTTCTAGTCATAATCAACTTTTATTTGACAAATACTATTAAGTTAATGAAATGCAATAATACCCTGGTAAACAAGCAATAATTTTTTGTTGATTGCGTAGAATAAAACAGAAATATTTGTTACGAAGTTATGTTGTCCAGTTTGAATATGTGGGATCTGACTACACAAAATCGATTTTTGGTACATTTTAAATGTCAAAACTTCAGAGAAAGTTTGATCATAAGTAATATCTTTATTGCAAATACAAACTTTATAAATTTAAATAGCAGTACTTTTCCTGACTTAAATTCAGAGGGCATATTTTAAAAACGAACCTTTTAGATCAAATAAGTTATGTAAAAGGAGAACTAGAATTTCCCCCTAAATCGTATTAAATCAAAATGGAATGAAATATTTCTGTAAAAAAAGAACTGCGTTTGCTAGAAAAATATCTAAGTAAAGGAAAAGATATGAGGGAATATGAGAAACGCACTTTATCAGTAATCAAAGAATGCGAAAATTGCATCATGTAATAAAGGTTCCCAAAATTTCCTTCGGCAATTCTTTCGGAACTTGAATCCAAAGAAAACAAACTTTATTTGCAGATGAGAAGCAAAATTGTTGAAAAGGACGGAAGAGAAAACTGAATCTGTTCGCTTCCTTCCTCCCAGTTAATCCTCTTATGCTCGTTTCTTCGTTCTCATCTTGGAATTCAAACCTCACTTTTATCTTATGCATGATCTCCACCAGATTTGATCCGATTTGGGGAGCTTGTTTACTCGTACAGCTTGTTATTATTTATAACGTAAGATGAAAGAATCGGAGAGAAACACATTTGATCTGAGTCTCCCAAATTAATGTGGTTGTGTGTCAATAAAGTACAGGAAAGTATTTCTATTTGCGGAGTTCAAATTCAGAAATAGTTTCTTGCGTTTTCACAAGTGTAATGTTTGCGTTGAATAGAATAATAGCTGAAAGTGAAGAAGAAAAAATTAAATTTAATTAATCAGATTTGAAACCTCTTTTCCTCGGAAAAAAAAGGTAATGAGAAGATAATAACTCACAAGTGAAAAAGGATTCCCAAATTCTTTCCCTTTACTAGTGTTACTTTCTCTTTACTAGTGTTAGTTAATATTACTATTCGTCCACAATAGCAGAACTTCTGAAGCCTACTGCGTATGAATAAATTTATTAATCAATTTGCAAAAAATTAGATTTGGCTGGCTCATGAATTCCCGCTAATCCCTTATTACTTCCTTGTACGAAGTAAAAAGGAAATATTGTAATCGCGAAAAATTTCGGGTATCATATTTCAAAGAAAATATCTATTCTGACCACTATCGAATGTAATTTAACGATGTTTTGTAGTCACATTCGTACTTAAGAACAGAATAAAGGACTTCCTCCCCAAAACAAATTATAAAATTGATTTAAAATGGATTCGGAAGAGGCATTTTGGTGGCGTCTGTGTGTACGTACGTATGTATGTATCTCGCATAACTCAAAAACGAGTACCCTCAGAACGATGAAAATTTGTATATAGGACTGCTGTAACATGCTATTTTGGTTGCAATCGTCCGCGATAAAAAGTATATAAATTTATGTATATACATACACTCTGTTACGCGGCTTAGTGAGCTTAGTTTTTTATTCTTATACGTTTGTAAATTGTGCATTTTTTTCTTTAAAAAGGATTGATTATGTTGTTCTTATCTTCCGTTTAAGGTTTTTATGCCTTTAGTAAATCTGCATTCAAGATTTGTAGAATTATCAACAATTTAAAAGTTGTTTAAGTGCGGCTAAGCCTAATAATTTTTCTCATGGCGGACATATTTGTTTACATTTGAAACTTAAAAGAAGATTGGATTTGTTGCCAATCTAGAGAAACTAAGCTTCCCAACAACAAAGGTAACGCCTTTTATTATTGCGAATTAAATCATGATTAATCCATTCTGAAATTTAAGATTCTGGAATGTTTAAGATTTACATCGTAATTTTTAATATAGATATTTTGATTTTTTATGTATTTTTGTCTTGTCGTAAAATGAGAACTGAATTAATTGAATGAGAAATACTGAATCGTCTGTGAAAAGACTGTTTCTTTCTTTTTTGTTTTTCCTTGGTTTGTTTAATTTCTTTTACCTATTGTTTTAGATTTATTATACTATTTGAATAAAACACGTGGCAACAATTAAATAATTCTTCAGATGATTATATATAATTTTTATGCATTCTAATGAGTTGTAAAATGAATGAGATGTAACGCTATTAAGTGAAGCTAGGGCCAGAGTGTCGCTGTGGTAAACAAATATAGGGAATTTTAGAGAGTGCATTTATTCTATTGTGCTTTATGCGCTATCGATGAAGTAGATTTAATTCAATCCAATACGTTTAAATGAAATGCAAAATACGTATCATTTAATGTTACGTTTAATGTTAATTCCGTACAAGGAAGTCATGTGGTGTATACATCAAATTTTTAAGACATCGAATTGGCAACCAGTTTTAAGTAAAGTATCATATCCAATTAATCATTTGTAAATAAAATTTGATTTGTGTACAAAATTTATGGCTTAACAATCAAAAATTTCTTAAAAACAGCATAGATTTAGAATTCCCGATAGAGTGTTAACATACATTTCTTATTACATTTCGTACATTATTTGCATTTGTCATACTGTTTTGCTAAAAATAATTCTTTGGAGGCAACATTTTTTTTATTTAAAAAGTAATTTGTCACAAATGTGCAACGAACACAAAATTAAGGATTATGCATTCAATTATTTCATCGCGAGACCTCATCTTCATAATGAGTTATTATCATATTATTTAAGGGAATTCCAAGAAAAATTTATTTTTTATGAATTCAAAACACTGTTTGTTCTCAATCACATATCTATTTTAAATGCCAAATTTGAGAAGTTTTGGATTATCCCATAATATGTATTTTTTACGAATGTCTGTTCATTGCTTCAAGTGAAGTATCACTTCCAGTTTATCAATTAAATCTAAAATTTAATATGTTGTTCCCATGGATACAAATGTGTTAAATACTAAACCTGAAACGTTTTGGAACATAATTTAATGTAGTTTTTCAATAAATTGTTAGGGTCTTCAAGTAAAGTACTACTTTCGATTGTCCATTAAATACTGTTATGGGCTTCCTCTTACCTATAATTTTTGGTTGTTCAATTTTACTTAAAATCTAATCAACTCTTTTTATGAATACAGAAAGAATAAATACGGAAAACAGAAATTTTTGGAAGTTTCATATAATAATTATCGTGGGCGAAAAAATCGTTACACCCATGCACACAATTTTTGGTTGTTCACTTTTACTTTATATCTAATCAACTCTTTTTATGAATATAGAAAGAATAAATACGGAAAACAGAAATTTTTGGAAGTTTCATATAAGAATTACCGTGGACGAAAAAATCGTTACACGCATACACACAAGTAGGCAGACGTTATTGTAAAATTAATAAATATGTGTTGAACATAAACTAGAATGCAACAGAATGTTTTTGGAATTCCAATTGCTGCGGAAGTTTAGTAGTTAGCAAGGCTTAGAGAGTCCTAATATGCCTACCTGAATGCCCAAGTATCGACCTTATTTCAGCCTACCTGTAACAAGAGCTTCGGGAACAAATTAAAAACAGATGAAAGTTGAAGCCTTAATACACAACTTACTTAAAAAAGCCGAGAGCCTTCAGAAAAGGCAGGAATTCAGCTAAAAAGGTTAGGTTAGGTTATTCAATTATGGCAAAGCACTCGAGGGCTATCTGCCTAAGGAGAGGGATGCCTTCGTGGAGGACTTTCTAAGGGAAACTGGCTCGTATACACGTTACACATGGGGAAAACCACGAAAACGCCCATGCAGCCAGCCCGTTCGCGGGATTCGAACCTCGGACCGAACTACCAGTCTTCAGCGTCTTTACCGCTCGGCCGCTGGTGGGCTCAGCTAAAAAGAAAAGCTAAATATATATATAGAGAGTATATTCCGGCGTATAACGCTCAATGATGTATAACGTGCAACTATAATTCCAAACTATATTTTTTAATTTTTAGGTATATTGGGCGCATAACGTGCACCCTTTTCTTTAAGAAGTGCGAAAGATACATATGCAATGCTCTTATCTTTCGAAGTCATGCATTCAAAGATTTTCCCCAAACTTTCGAACAAATGTATACATAACTGACAAGGGATAAGGGCCACAATATGCGTGTGGGGGGATGCTTAAGGGAGTAAAAAAATTCTGAAAAGAGGGTGAGTTGTATTCAATGCAAATGTGCGCAAGAATATTATTCTAGGATTTCGAGAAAAGGGGAACGTAATTGCGGATGAGAATGTCCCGAATAAATTCGCGTCATTAGAGGTCAGACGTTTTCTCTAAATAAATGAAAGGCAATAATTAATATACTTTATCAGAGAAGGAAAATGAATTATCAGATAATGAAAATTTTTAAGTTCCTACGGTCTGTCATTCCTTTTAAATGAATATCATTTAAGTACACTTATTCTGTATGCCCTTCTTTTCCTTACTTTTAAATTCATCATTTTTATATCAGCCATTTAACGCTCACTCGTAAATTCCGATCTTATCTCTTATCTTAAAAGTGCGCGTTAGAGACCGAAATACGCGTTATATATATGCGTGTGTGTGTATATATATATATATATAATCTTTCTCATGCAAATGATTATCCAATTTAAATAGAAAATAAATAAACCTCCTATATTTCTGTTCACTTGTTCCAGTAATCCTATGACCAAAGCCGGGAGAACGGTTAAGAACGCTGGACACTGTTAGTTCGATCCCTGTTTCAAATCCCGGCGAACAGACTTTCTGAGTGAGAGGTTTCTCCATCTATAATGTGAATGCGAGTTTACCTTTAGAAAGCTCTTCACGAAGGAATCCTTAGGCTATGCCGTGATTTAGTTATTTCTTCCAAAAGGTTTTTATCCTGCATTTTATAATCCTGTTTACCATTTTCTTTTATCCCTTTAATATTCCGCTTTTCTTAACTCCCGAAAGCAGCGCATTCTTTTCTAAGATCGAAATCTTAGCCTTAAGCGAAACTATTATCGCATTTATTTTTGCTTTATTTTAATGTAAATTCTGTGGGGTCATATAATAAAATGTTTATTTTGCTTTAAAAAATGAGAAACAACTTTAATTTTTTAGAAGAGTTTCTTTGAATGTACTAAATGCACTTCAGAAAAATACAAACCAATTTCTTTAATTTCCAGTAATGCTCTGACATTTTGTTAAGCACATATGTAACACTTATAATTGAATCACAACATGAGAGTTGATATTTTCGCTTTAATAGCTTTGTGCAGTAAATTTGTTTAATATGTTAGGAGTAGCTAGCACTCAAAAACAGCTGGTATTGATTTTTTTTTCTTAGAATTCAACGGCACTTTAGAAGTGTGAACGATTATTTGGGTAGACTTATTCGCATCGATTTGATAATGGAAAATACTGCCGAGGTTGAAAGGATTCCTAGTTGCTTTTAAGGATTCGAAATAAATTTCCTTGTTCCTTTTCAACGAATATTCTGCGAGTCTTTAATTATCTTTCAACAACTTTGGCAGTACAAAGCGCTTCGGAAATTTTTGCTATTCCTGATGAAATTTATTCCCAAAAATATTATTAAAATACAAGACTGAAACTTTCTAATAAACATTAGATAATACAATGCAAAGTTTTATGTAAGACTTCATGAAGTATCTTAAGCTTTTCTATTTTAAGCGCTTCGATTTAAATTACGTCAAAAAACGAGTAGAAAGTACTTAATAGAAGAGAAAAGATTGTATTTCTTTTGTATTTTTATAATGTTACACAGAGTTTTAAAACAATGTGCAAAACTGAAGAATTTTTATATAAAATAAAGGTTTTGGTTAAAATGCAAAATATCTGTCTTAAAACCCACGGAGAATGATTTTTTTTCTTTTCTTTCAAACTATGACGAAAAATTTTCTTTTTATAGCTATTTATAATGAAATATTTTTAGGGTGCATTAGAAATAAACTAAGAAAACGGACATTAAATTTTATAAGACTGAAACTGAAACAAACTCATGATTTAACCCCTCCTCCACAATTTATCCACATTTATTGAAAAGGCAAATATCTATGAAGTAATTCATTTCTTCCAAGGACAGACCAAAGTTGGCCAGAATACTTTATCATAATCGACCAGATCCACATTAAAGTAGTTAAGAACCACAGTGCAACCAAAGTATGTATGTAAATAATACATCATGGTTGATCTGCACCACAGCATCAGCGATATGCTTGAGAATACTCTAAAGATTAAAGAAGAATAACAATAGACTAGAGACAAAGAAAGTATCATTGCAAATCTCTACAAGATAAAGGCCACTACGTATGAAATCTCAGACACGCATTTAATCCACTTTCTGACTAAATTTTGTTGAGATTATCTCAAATATTGCCTACATTTGTGACAAATTTTGACTCGGAAACACTTGCACATGATCTCAGTGTTGGGCTTTCTTGTAGGGAACTGGAAATTTATCTTGCTAAAAGATGTAACCATAAGTATTTTCCTTCAACTGCGCCATTAACTAGGTTTCTAGTATGAGCAGCTCTGTCTGTGCTGCATATGTGTAGTATGCATGCTGTCTTTAACACCCATTCTTGGAGACAGCTACCGACGAACTCATGGTATCGTAGTACAGGTCCTGGTATTGCTATTGGTTTCAAGCTGAATTCGGGTATTCAAGGACCCTCAGATATTCCCTTGGTACTAGAACTTTTCTCAGTTGCGCCAAATGTAAAAACCATGAAGCTGCTGCGCAGCATCTACTTAGTTGCATTGTTTTCGTGCTTGAAGATCTGCTAAAGAGACCTAATTTTGTGCTGGAAATTATAAAGGCCAAGGAACTTACGGATCTGATCTGATTATTCAGGTCAGAGAGATTAGTAAGAAAAGAAGGATGCATGGTGTACTACAAAAGAGGATATATTGAGTATCTCGAAACTTAAGCAAACTGATTACAATCGTCTAAACTCCCGAAGGGTGCTCACACGGAGCTCCAGGAAGTTGTTGCTTCTAGCAAGAGGAGGACGTATACCTTATATTTACTTACCTCTGTTAGAGATCATGTGTTCCCGCCCCGCGTTACCAGTCTACTAAATGTGCTTTTATAGTGTACTATTTTTTCATTGTACTACTTATTTACTACTTATTTATTTTACTCTCTTACCATTTATTGCACTTTTATATTTTGTGTTCTCTTTTATATATTCTGGCATTGCAATATGTTTCTTGCATTCTGTGTCTCCAAAACTGTGGTCATTGTACAGCCACCTAGCCATGTAGCTTAATTCTTAAACTCTTCAATAAGTGCTGGATAGTGGAGGATGAGGGGCATACACCTGCTTACCTCTGGTGACGTCAGGTGCACCATCCTCTGTCACCTGTCACCTGAGTCTGTCAAAAGCAGCCCAGACGACATAATGGTTAGGTTGACTCCCGGCCGAGGTATATTTCATAGATCAATGCAGAAATTCCACTATCTATCAGACGACAGCCCAGAAACAAGCCGACAGGTTAGACGGTATTTATTAAATCAAGTAAACACAGATTAAACTATATACACTGATTAAAACCCGAATAAGATGTAATCGACATAATGGAATTTGCGAATACGAGATATATGCCGGGATCTACATATTGCGCCGAATATGCCTAGGTGAACCAGTAATATAAATTCTGAGGAGACGTATAAAATTTAAGACACGTAAGTACATATACACTATTATTACTAAATATAAATACAAGTTATCTAAAATACTTTCATTTGAATCATAACAGGGTCATTTTCTTCTTTAGAAACAATTATCATCATCGAGATCTCAAAATTGAAACCCTAAGTGAAAACCTCTACAAAATTAACGATAACTTCTGCATTGCAGCAAACTACTCCGTTGCGAACATTGATGAAAATCTAAATTATGAAATTATCCGCGAAGATATCTGTATTCGACCATTTGCAGCTCACAAAATTAAAAGGAATAATAATTAAACTTCGTCACTGTTCCTTCATTCCCGTGGAATTACCCCACTTCTCTTGGCAAATACTGTGGACTCGTTATATGTTTCCTTAGACATTGTTTTTTGCCTCGTCATTCATCTACACAATACAATATATTGTTCATTGAATTTTGTTTATCGCACGAATGATGCGAATATATGTATTGACAAATGAATAACCAAAACCTCCCCTCAAGTACACTGCAAAGAGCTTCAAAAATGGATAAAATGCCTTATCCCTCATTTTGATTTCACGAATCACTTCTTGAGAGTGCAAATAATGACCCATCACTTTTGTCACCCACCAAACTAGGACTACCTGAGGTTACAGGAAAAAGTTTTCCAGGTAGCTGGTGCCTTCATAATAATTGATTATCAGAGTATCAAAGTTAAATAGCTTGGAATACGGAGTTTTGAAACCCTAATTTCCATTTCCATACATGTGTTATCCCACTCTCTATGAGAACCCGAATCCCGCTCCCAGTGACTTTGGTGTTTTGGTGTCATCCTTGTTTACACCTTCTAGACCACTGATTTGCAGTGTTCTGTTAAAGTGAATGATCTCGAGAAGATTGTTTCCAGCTGCATGGCAGAGGATATACGTTTAAGATCCTCATACTCTATATGAATGTAGCCACGTCCCAAAGTGGAAAACATTTGTAAGGTATAAGTTAATTTTATAATAGTTATTTTAATTTAGTTCACCTTTGGTGTCTTATCTCGTTTCGACTTATAACTCCCTACCAGAATGAGTGTTTAGAAACGCGATAAATGCAAATGAGGAACAGAATAGTATTAAAGAATAGCTCAACTAATTTCATGAGAGAGAGTTAGGATCCCTGAGTAGCGCGCTATTACCTTTGGGCTAAGTCTTTCTAAGCTAATGTTACGCTCGGCTGTATTATTGCGTGTCATTTTATAGTTCGGCTAGTTTGAGATTACGGCCAACTACATTAGAACTGTATTAGCTTCGGTTAAATCTATTAGTTAGTCCTTATTTCTTACTTTTTGAGTTACGTGGGGCCTTTGTTGTAAGCCCAAATAAAGGAGCTGACTGTTAATCTTATTTTGAGCGAATAAAGGATAATTAACCCTTCTTGAGTTTACATTTTCTGTTCTTTAAGCTAAGCGATAATTCGCTTGCCAGTTCACTAGGTTCCTCGACATTTCATTTAACATGATAAAAGTGAGGAACTGTATACATTTACTATAGTCACTTTTCTTTCGCTTAATAAATCTAGAGGAGGCATGCCTGCCATAATCTGGAGGGCTGCTGTCAATGTACTACTGTATGCCGAACATAACGTATGATCCCGTTTTCGCTGCAGTATAAGTAGTGATCTCATTATCTGGCCTATGAAAGTATTTTCCAAATTGCTGCTAAATATAAAACAATTCGGTCCGCTACTGCCTAGTACCTCAGTAGCTTTCCCGGCATTCTCTGTCAGGTTGAGGTTGTGAACAGCATGCTACTGGTAAGAGTATTACACCTATTCCTCGTTTTACACGGCTTATAAATTAAAGGATTTTTGTCATAAGACAATAAGGTAGCGAAACGGTCATGAGGTAGCGAAAAGGGGTATAACAATTCTTTTCTGTTGTAAAGCTTCAGGTGATTATATAATGAGACCATTGGTTATTAATAAATCAAAAACATCACGTTCATTCAAAGGAATAAAAATAAGAAACCTTCCAGTTTATTGGATGGCTAATAAGAAAGCATGAGTCGCTGCCATAGCTTTCAGTGAATGGTTTCATAACACGTTTGTCCCAGATCTAAAAAGTTATTTAAGTAAAAATGGATTGCCTTTTAAGGCTCTTTTATTAATTGATAACGCACCTGGTCATCCTCAAGATTTACAACACTAAAATGTAGAAGTTGTCTTTTTACCAAAGTCTAAAACTTCCTTATTACAGTCGTTGGATGAAGGAATAATTTCGACTTTTTAAGGCACTGTATATCAAACAAGCCTTCAGCTATATTTTAGAACAAAGGGAGAATGATGAATCTCTTACTTATGGATGCTTGGAAAAAACTTAGAATCTTAGGCATGTTGAGCTATCATACACTCAGATTAAACAATCAACGCTCAACGCATACTGGAACGCAGTATGGCCGGATGCTGCTAAAGATGAGAATGATAGATTAAAATTAGAGCATGAATACTCTCAGATTACTAAATTGGCCTAAGGAGGAGAAGGTAGGATTTTGCTTAGACAAATATTGAAGAAATAATGGTTGATGAAGAACTAAATGAGGATGAGTTAGTTAACATGATTCATGAAAAAAATAAACATGAGGAAAACAATGATTCTGATGAAGAGCAATCAATCTGAACCAGTTGCGTTCACAGCAAGAGTCATCAGCGTGGGACTAGAATTGAGAAGAAAATTATGTAATCATGTTTTGCAATATGACACGAATGTTGAACGAGCTCTTCGATTCCAATCGGAGCTTAGTAAGTACTTATATCAATATGAGGAGGTTTACAAATATTTAGGGAAAAAAAAAACCTAGGCAAATGTTAGTTACAGATTTCACTACAAAGGCTTGTCGATTTGAGATCGTCTCTAATTCGTCATCCATTAAAGCAGAATCTTATCAAGAACGCTGAAGCGATGAAAGTGACATCATACCAATCAAGAAGAAAAGACTAATAGTTCATGAAAGTGATGACAGTGGTTAAACTTATAATAGTTTTTTTTTTTTGTATGATCTTATATTTTCCTAATGTAAAATAAATTAAATATGTACTTCTGTGACCTACATATATTTGTTCATTTATGAACGAAGTATATTTTTATTTATTTTAAGATGTCTTACTTTTGTTTTATGTAAATAAATAACTAAATTATGTACATGTAGTATGTTTTTCGTTTTACATAGCTAAATCCAAGATTTCAATTTACATGGTTTTGTGCAGAACCTATCTTCCGTGTAAATCGAGGGATAGTGTATTGAATTGACAAACGATAAGCGGAAACACATGTGCATGGGAGGGGAATGCTTAAGGCAGTGAATAATTCTGCAAAGACGGTGGGTTGTATTCAATGCAGGTGTGCACAAGAATGTTATTTTAGGGTTTCGCGAAAAGGGGGACATTATTTGGTGTAAGCTTGCTCTTAAGACCTGAATGAATTCGCGGAATAAGGAGTCGAACGTTTTCTCTTTATGTTATCATTTGAAGCTATGATTTTAAAGTGAGCATTGAAGGCTTTAGTATATTGCATTTGAATTAGTTCAAATACATTTGATATAATTTTCTTTTTAGTATGTTTCATGAAACAAATAAACATGAGGGAAACAATGATTCTGATGAAGAACAATCTGAACCAGTTGCGTTTACAGCAAGAGTCATCAGCGGGGGACTAGAATTGAGAAGAAAATTATGTAATCATGTTTTACAATATGACACGAATGTTGAACGAGCTCTTCGATTCCAACCGGAGTAAGTGCTTATATCAACATGAAGAGGTTTACAAAGATTTAGGGGGAAAAAAAACCTAGGCAAATGTTAATGACAGATTTCACTACAAAGGCTTGTCGATTTGAGATCGTCCCTAATTCGCCATCCATTAAAGCAGAATCTTATCAAGAACGCTGAAGCGATGAAAGTGACATCATACCAATCAAGAAGAAAAGACTAATAGTTCATGAAAGTGATGACAGTGATTAAAATTATAATATTTTTTTTTTTAATTATCTTACATTTTCCTAATGTAAAATAAATTAAATATGCACTTCTGTTACCTACATATATTTGTTATTTTATGAACGAAGTATAACTTTACTTAGTTTAAGATGTCTTATTTTGTTTTATGTAAATAAATAACTAAATTATGCTTTTTTAGTGTATTTTTCGCTTTACACGGTTTTGCATAGCAAAATCCAAGGTTTCGATTGGCACGGTTTTGTGCGGAACCTATCTTCCGTGTAAATCGAGGGAGAGGTATAATCCTAAGATTCAGTGAGGAGATATAAGGTTGCAAGGTAAGGCCATTTTCCAAGACTGTTCCTGAGATCCTTAACACATTTAATAGATCAACTTAGAAGTCTGAGGCATGGATTCCTATCCAACGGAGGTCCTTGACCTAGGATAAGTGTCTGTACCTTAGGGAAAACTAAAGTGGAATCTGAAATTAAAACGTGTCTCTGAATTAAAATGGACCGCTGTATACACAAGAGGAAAATCAATATGAAACAACAGCTAATTTTAGTTATGTCATCTAACAAACAGACAAATAAATAAATAAATAAAACTTGTAAATAATATACTACATGACAACCGAAAACTGTGTTCTACATTTTTATATAATTTTTGATATAAATAAAATTTTTTGTAAAAGGTATTAATATCTCATTAACAAAAAAAATTCAGAAAATACGTAAAACAATCGTAATTTTTTACACGAAGGTTAATTCTAATCTATACAGTATGTCCATGAGAATGGACATTTTTATACCTTTATGTATTGTATTGTATACCTCTATGTATGTAAAGTTAAGTATTGCAATATTTCATATACTATGTTACCATGATGTACACTCATGTCCATAAATTAAGAATAATTCGGAGTCACACGGAAATCGAACTCTAAAATAAATATATCACCTGTAAAATCACTACACACATCTTTAAGAAACATATGAAAATTTCAAGAAGTAACCAGATGACACCGATGGTACGTCACAATGACGAGAGTGTAAGAGAGTGATATATAAGGAATATAGGCAAAGAAGTAAAACTGTTCGCAGGCGATTTATAAGCATTTCAGTGCAATAACCGAATAGTTATGACACAAAGGACCCATTTGGATTATTTTTTACGTGGTAGAATTATTGGCCGTCTGGAATGTAGGCGTATCCAACTGGAAGTATCAGACGAACTTGGAATTGCCCAGAGTGTCATCTCCAGGCTTTGGCAACAATTCCAAGATGATGGTAATGTGAGTAGACGTTACAGCACAAGTCGCCCCAGAGTTACAACGCCGAATGAGGACCGGTATTTGGCAGTTACTGGCAAAAGAAACAGGCGGAGCACAGCCTCAGACCTGTCTCGTCAGCTCTCTTCAGCCACTGGTACGACAATTTCAAGGCAGACCGTGTACAGACGCTTAGGGCAGATTGGTCTATATGCTCGTAGACCTGTCAGATGCGTTCCACTTACTGCAACTCACTGTCGCCTGCGGTTAGCCTGGAGTAGAGAGCATGCATTGTGGACACCGCAACAGTGGGCTTGTGTGATGTTTTCCGACGAGTCCAGGTTTAGCTTGCAGTCTGATTCTCGCCGGACTTTCATATGGAGAGCTCCAGGTACCCGTTACCACCAAGAAAACATCATTGAACGACACCGTTACGGTGGTGCAGGAGTGCTCGTTTGGGGTGGAATTTTTCTGGGTTCTAGAACTGACCTGCATGTCAAATTGCAACCTGACAAGCCAAATCTATCGGGATGTCATTCTGGAACAACATGTACGTTTGTTTCGGGGCGCCATGGGCGCACAATTTGTGTTTATGGATGACAACGCCCGTCCTCACCGTGCAAACATCGTAAGCGAATGCCTTCAATCGGAGGATATCACCCGTATGGATGGCCCAGCATTCTCACCGGACTTGAATCCAGTAGAGCACGTGTGGGACATGCTTGGCCGACGAGTTGCAGCCCGTCAACCTCCTCCTACATGTCTACCGGAACTTCGGAGAGCATTGCTTTTTGAGTGGTGTAATATCCCCCAAGATCAGGTCGATAATTTGATACTCAGCATGCCTAGGCGTTGTACGGTCTGTATTACATCGTCTGGTAGACAATACAATGTATTAACAATCATGCCAATCATGTAATATTGTTTTTTTGTAAATATTTGTTTTTTGTAATTTACTCCAGGAAGAAAAAATCGCTACGTTGTTTAATAATATTAAACATATAGCACCTTTCTTTGCTCTTTACCTTTTGTTTAATATATAAGCTTTACAAATAAGTCAAATTTGTTTTCCTTCTAACTCTTCCTTTGCCTGATTTTATTATCCTTAATTTATGGACATGAGTGTATTATGTCTAGTATTTTATGAAAATAGCTTAAACTGTATTACGAAAAAGAACCTCAATTTTTTGTATTTAATTTCTGTTACAGAACTGCAGATGTTAATTTCATAACTCAGAGGTAAATGGGTAAATATATGTTTCATTTAATCACAAGAAATTCTCGAAAAACTTTGTGTAGTACGTTTTTCAAAAAGCAACAAAATATTAATATAAATATCAAAATTATTTGAAGAATAGGTTGATAAGTAAAGCATTTTAATAACAGGTGGCATACTAGTCTCTTAATTATTCACATTTACTGCAACAGATTGCTGTCAACACAATATACTGATATGCGTATAATCACATGCACATCAGACTACGGGTTTGAAATACATATAATTAAATTTTAAAATGTATGTATATTATGAAATATATATTTCGGCATGTAAGTCACATGTTTATCGGATTTCAGTTACTCTTTGAGTAGACCTTTCCCTAAATACTACTTTGAAATAACATACCACGAAGCTTTACAAAATACGTATGTGTATAATTAAAACAATTTGTACCCAATAATTTAGGTTCAAATAACACGGCGAATAATTATTATTGGAGAAATCAAACAACAAAATTTGTCAGGACTGAGTGTTCGGTGCATATTCTTGGCAAACATCTTCGTGAACGTGAAGTCCTGATCTTGAACAGGGAGCTGAATGCAGCTATGTTCTGTGGTAGAATATTGTGAATAAGTGTTAGAAGAACTACACTTCAGAGGGATTTAAAATCCTCTTTTATTAGACCACAATATTTTACAGCCACTTCCCAACTCGGGAGGGATACAGAAAATAAATGACCGACACTTGGGTCTAAAATGAACAATCAGATAATTTAAACTAAGGCTAAATTGAAATTAAATAGTCGTTGCTCACAGAGCTATAACGCGAGGTTGGCCTCTAAACTAAATGGTGCGTAGCAAGATTTAACTAATACTGACGCACTTAGAGTTACTTCAATAAGTAATCACTTTACAGCGCTACGGCTTAGAATTTAAATACTAGCTAGTCAGGCGAACGTTGAATAGAGTAACAGTGGTCTGAGACTAAAAGCTCTCTCACACTGAAAGGTTCTACCTTTCGTTTAAATACTACTTGACTCCACTTCAAATTAGCATAAAGCTGAAACGCGGTTTTGTTCTAACAGGAAGTTGAAATGAGAAGGGATAGAAAAAGTTAAGTTAAAATAAATCTTTATTAGTTTAACTAAAACCTTACAGATTCAGCGTAATATTTGTAAATTTTGCAGAGAACATTTCTTTTTTACAAATATTACGCAGATTCTTCTTGTTTGACTTGTTAGTTACAAATATTCTTCTTGTTTGACGTCTTCAATAATTTACACCCTTTAAGAATATTTTAAATTGGTTTCTATGATCAGGCTAAAGAGATTTACTGTACATTTTAGATAAAATTAAACATTAAGGTAAACATTATGTAAAACTACAGGTTTATTTAAATTAAAATATTAATAAATATGTTTGTTCGCCTTCCCCCTCCAAATTGGTATTCCCACTTTAGTTCACCTTCCATTTTTTTTAATACCATTACTCGCTTTCCCTTGCATAGACAGATATTGGAGAGCTTGATATAAGGCGCTAAGTCACAGACGGGACTTACACAGGCCGACAAGTATCTTTCCTAAGCGTACAGGCTGTCCCGCCGGCAGAGAAAAGAGAGTCATAAAAATGCATAAATATATATGCATAGATTAACGATTCTTAACACAATTGTCAGCTGAATGTTAAACATGAATTCAACATTAGCAGTTCGAGTATTCAAAAATTTAGCTGTCAACCAAAAAATCTCTTTAAACTTAAATAAGTTTTGTCAGTAGGAATTATTAATAAAGATAGCCCAAGTTGGATAACGAATCATTTAATAGGATACTAGATGAATATTCATTTAGGTTAATACAGCAACATTAAATGCCTTGTGTGTTCGAAAAATGAAAACCATGTATTTGAATTCCTTAAAAATTCTGAATATTTCTAATTAGACATATCGTGAATTAAATGCAATTTTTTTAGTCACGATAAAAGATAAAAAAAAAGTAATATTTTTAAGAACTACAGCTATTGCTTTTAAAATAGCTTAATCGTTTAATCAATAACAAATAGATTAAATATGAAAGGTAAATAATATAATTATAATTTTAATACACAATTATAATTGTTGTTATAATTTCCTCAATGACAACATAGTTAGGTGAAAACATGAAAAAACGAATTTAAAGTGGATGATGCAAAATTTCGTTATAGCTCTTTTGTGCTGTAAAACTTGCGTATATTCTGTGCCCTTAGATAAGGTTTTAAATATTAATTTTCATTACTTGAACGAAATATTTATAACTTATAATTAATTAGTTTTTAACGTTATTCAATTTGATAACAACAACAAAAACAAAGAATTTGCTGAACACATTCACTTTGCATTAATGTAGACTCTAATTCCTCCACATAAACCTCTGTTAATGCACTTACTTAATACCATGACAATGGAAATATTGCCAGAATTTTTTAGCATCATTTATCAGGAACCGAATCTCCTGAACGTTAGTAACTGTCTTAAGCACGTCATAGATGATTGATGATCAAATGCTCACTGTATCTTACCTTATTTACGCATTCATAATATTTATGAGCAAAACTTAACCCTTTTGCGTCTGAGGCTTAATAGATGATGAAGAAAATGTTTTTGGAAATGATAAATGAGATATGTATTCAAAGATTTAGCTACAATTTGCTACCTTATATTTTAACGAAAATTCAATATTATTAATCATATTTACTTTTGTGGCTCTTTACATCTACTTTGCAACTATTACAACTATTACAACAACTGGATTCTCTAAAGAATCTGATAATGCTTTAAATTAAAATGACCAACCAATGTACCTGTGTCCTGTCCAACTTTCAACCCTTATTCAAAATACACAACCCTTATTCAAGTTTCGGAAAACAATTTTGCATCCGGGATCACCCATGGAGTGACAAAGGAGTCAGGAAAGTCCAGCTGGAAGACCGAGACATCAAACCCATAATTGATTTAATGGAGACCTCAAACAGAAAACCTACCTGGCAGGACATTTCGAGCTATAGTCCCACAACAAAACAATATTAGGCTCTCTGGAACTCACTCCATATTCGAAACGGCGTTTTGTACGAAATTCGAATCGGATGATGGAAAGACAATCCGATGGCAGCTGCTAACCCCAAGATCCCGAATGTCTTAAAAGAACTGTATAGCAGCTCTACAGGAGGTCAATTCGGAATAATGAAGACTTTGGAGAGAGTTCGGAAGCGCTTTTACTGGAATAATGCAAAGAATGACGAGCAAAAGTGGTGCCGATCTTACGATGCCTGTGCAAGTCGGAAAGGACCGAAGAAGCGCAGCCGAGGGAAGCTACAAGGTTACAATGTAGGAGCACCTTGAACGTATCGCCTTTGACATCTTAGGACCTCTGCCACGAACTGCTCATGGCAACAAATCTATCCTTGTTGTCATTGATTACTTCACCAAGTGGCCTAAAGTATATCCTATTCCTGATCAAGAGGCTGTCATGGTAGCAGAGGTAATGATACAGCACTGGATTTCCATGTTCGAACTGCCTTTTCAATCACATTCCGATCAAGGAAGAGACATCCCATGGGCTACAATAGAAGAGAAACACGTCAATGTGACAATCAAATTCGCTGAAACAACCTTGTATTTGGCGTACATTTACAAAAACACTCAATCGATTTCGGGATCCCTTTCCAGATATTTTGTTCTCCTGATGAGGAGGGACCTGTAGCTGCCCTCGAAATCGATTGAGTGTTTTTGTAAATGTACGCTAAATACAGGGTTGTTTCAGCGAATTTGATCCCATGGGCTGTAA
>KK113697.1:480913-501888 GCA_000611955.2 Stegodyphus mimosarum
ATTCTGCAGTACGGCATGGTAGAGAGGTTTATTCGAGCCATCCTTAATAATCTATCGTTGGTGGTTTCCAGAAACGAACAGGGCTAGGACAAAAAGTTAACTCTGTTTTTACTGGCTTATTGCAGTGCTCTCCACGAGACAAAAAGCTACTGGCTTATCGCAGTGGTCTCCACGAGACAAAAAGCTATTCCCCATCCCAGATGCTCTTCGATTGTGACCTTCGTCTGCCTTGAGATCTCTTGTTTGGTAACCGTTTGGATGAGCCATCATCGCCTGAGGAGCAGATACAAGATCTCCAGGTAGGGTTTGAAGTGATGCACATTTTTTCACGAAAGCGAGTCAACTTGGCGACTGAGAAGATAAAAACCCAGTATGACACGAGAGCTACAGGACATAGATTCAACGGAAGTGACAAGGTGTGGTTGTGGAATCCGACTCGGCGAAAAAGACTTTCTTCTAAACTACAACCACCTTGGGATGACCCTTACACAGACCCAAATAGACTGAACGGCGTTCTTGTTCGCATCCGAGTATGACCGAATTCTGTGCCTAAACACGTTCATTACGACAGGTTAGCTCCTTACAGCAGCCACAGTACGCAGTGTATATCATTTAAATAGTATAAGGTCATGGTCTTATTCGCTTCTGAATTTGTAAATATATGTCCTCATTTATTGATTTAGTATTTGATTTGTTTATTTTATTTATTGAAATTATTGTTTAAATATTGCATTAATTTTCCTTAGTTTAAGTATGGCTACCTGTTCAGGGTTTAACACCTGTCCAGGGTTTTTCCTTAGTTGTAAGCATGGCTACCAGTCCAGAGTTAAAACAACTGAATAATAGTAGTTCGATCTAGTTTGAGTTTGATCTCCGGCAAATGAGCTTGCTCCATGGTTGTCTTTTGTGGTTTCTTCCATGTGCAACGTGAATAAAAGCTAGTTTCCCTTAAAATGTCCTCGGAGAAAGCTACTCTCATTTTAGGCATATCGCTATATTCGGGTTACTTAGCCTAATCTAAACTCATTCTCATACCCTTTCCTAAGGATCAAACTTCATTTCTTTAGTTTTCGTTACTGTCGAGATATAGTTATAATATACTTTTTAACCGACCTCTGTAAATTTCAAGCATTCTGCCACTAAAATGCCAAAAATGTTAACACACTTAAAAATTCAATATTTTTAAAAGTAACTGTTTAATGACTGGAATATTTTGTATACACATTTCGATATCTTTTATATTGTATTCGCTACTTTTATTTATTTATTTTATTGCTTAGTTTATATTTCAAGTAATAAAATATTATCAATAAAATAAAAATAATATATCTCCTTCATCATCAACATGAAAATCTATTCCTCAATGTGGGCCGAATTATGAATAAGCAAAGCACTATTTTTTCTCCAGATTAGAATATTATATACAATTAAATTTAAGCACTTTAAAAGTAATGAAACAATTTTTTCTGAAAAGCAACACTTTGTTTTTTTAATTTACGAAAGCAATATTGTCTATTTTTTAATACAAAATTAAACAGAATTTTTTAAGTTTTCATATAGAAAGTAAGAAGTATAGTAGTTGGACATTTTATATCGATACAAATCTCATAAAACGTTAAAAATTTCTTGCGATTCATCAACAATTTTAAATAATTGCAACTAACAATTTCAGGTAAAGTTTGAAATAGGAATAGTTTGAGAAGTATAATGCATGCAGATAGGAAAATTAGAGATTTCGAAAATCTTTACTTATAGATATAATCTTATGAATGAATATAATTTCCTCAACAATATTAAGAAAGATAAAACTATATTTAACAATTAAAGCTTTTAAGTACTTGTAGTTATGCATTTACACTGCTGGCCACCCAAATTGCAATACCAAGAACGACAAGAAATATCACAACAAAATTTTTTTAGTCTATAACATGTTGACCAAGTATTAAATGATTAAATTTATAGACTTCTGTGAAGTGTGGTTCCTTCTAGAATCAGTAGCCAGAGTAGCCGCCATTGTTGGAGGTCACCGCTGCCACACGCCTCGGCATTGATTCAAAGAGACTTTGGATGTGTTCTTGGGGTACAGTAGACCAAGCAGCTTCCACATGTTGCCAAATTTGATGTGGTGTGGCACCTTGGGATGTAATCTGGGAAATCGTTCTGCAACCATGGACGAAATGTTTTCATTCGGCGAAAGATCCGGAGAGCGAGCCGGCCAGGGAAGCAATTCAATATATGGCGATTGACTAAGAACACTTGGACAATGCGTGACACGTGCGCTTGCGCATTATCCTGTTGAAATATGGCTGTGGGCAACCCCTGAAGATAAAGAAAGACAACTGACTCCAGCACCTCGGAGATGTAGCGCTGGCTGTTTAAAGTACCGGCAATGTGTACTAGAGGAGTGCGAGAGTGATATCCAATATCGCCCCATACCATAATAACCGGCGCAGGACCAGTATGGCGGTGCATAACGAAGCTGTTCAGCATCCTCTCTCCACGGTGTCTCCAGACTCGAATCCGACAGATGTTGCAGACAGAAGCGTGGCTCGTCAGTAAGGACCATTTCATTCCATTCTGCCATCCACATCCTTCTTTCATCGCACCGTTGGCGGCGGAGACATCTGTGGTTCTGCATCACGGGTAGACGAAGCAATGGACGTCTTGCGGACAGACCACTCTGCTGTAAATGGCGTCGAATGGTACGCGCAGACACTGGATGATGCGTTACAGACTGAATGTGCTGTGCTGTGTTTCGTGATGTGACTGAGAGATCTGTCACTGCCATGCGTACAATGTTCCTGTCATCACTTGAAGTGGTGCACTGAGGTGGATGCGATCAAACACGTCGGTCCGTCGTACCCTCCTGCATCCAACGGTTACATATCAGCATTACAGTTGTTTGATTTCGTCCAACACGACTACCGATTTCCCTGAATGATAATCTACACTCTCGGTAGGCCACTATCCTTCCTCTGTCGAACTCGGATACTTGATCAAACGATGATCGCTGTTTACTACGTGGCATAATTGATAATTTTTTTGAAAAAGGCACAAGAAAAACACAATCGCCAAACTGGAAATCGTTGAAAACCCCAAGCCTTAAATAGCGTTTTGAAGTGGCGCCACAGGCGCGCGTGATGTGCGTCTGCGCTGAAATTCTAATCATTTGCATATCTCACCTCCGCTAATGCATGTTGTAAATTTCATGTTATTTGCATACTTCCTTCAGGGTGTTGCATTTATGGTTGTTGCATATACAGCCGTTATAATTTTATTTGAGGCAATGAAGAATGCTGAATCTAAATTTTCATACGAATCCAAATTAAATTATAGCTATAAAATACAGAAGCACAATTATTAATCTTTTAATACAGATATATAATTTATACAATGAGCAGAAAATGAAAAAAAAATATTATGGAAGAAAGTTTAGTTTATTTATTTCTCTAAATTAATAAATGCAATATCATAATCAATTAATGCCCCACCTAATGCTGTTCTGTTTAACGCCGTTCCGCTTAACTTTGTTCTGTTTAAGACATTTCGCTTAAAGCTGTTTCTGGATTACATGATAGTGTTGGTATTTCCCGAAGTCGTCCATGCAGTTTTGCAGATTACTAAACGCTGCAACAAATTTAAAAACTAGAACCAAAAGCTTTACCTTACAGTGCCATCCATCGCCTATGTTCGACTTAACAGCATGCATTCTAGTAAAAAGTGGGCCTGTCAATGTTTATTTGTCATAGTGATATAGCTTACATTTTTGTTTTATTAACGTTCTGTGTATGCTAACTTTAATTATTAAACCTCACGTTAATCGCACTTACTCCAACTGCTAGCTGGACTATGAAATTATACTAGCTGAGCTCATTGAAATCATTATATATTTTCCCTTTTACCTCTTTTTAAAGTAAAGAAAATATTGTAATCGCAAAAAATTTCGCGTGTCATATTTATACGAAAAAACCCATTTTGACCTCTCTTGAATCCTTTTAAATGATATTTTTGGAGGATATCTGCACCATACGGATAGCATTTTTTTTTCCAAAAGAGATTGTAAAATGGTTTTAAATTAGAATCAGAAGAGATTTTTTCCGTGACATTTGCGCTTACTTATGTATATATCTGGCATAACTCAAAAACGAATAGACTCAGAATGTTGGCATTTTGTATATTTGACTGTTATAACATGCGGTTGTGCATCTTTCTTTTTGGTTGCAATCGGCAGCACCAAAAGTATACAAACATATATATACCTACTCTGTTACCCGTTTATGTGAGCTTAGTTTAATGATTCTTATATGGTGGTAAATTGTGCATTTTTTGCTTTCAAAGTGATTCAATTATGTTGTTCTGTTATGGTCTAGGTTTTTTGCTTTAGTTCATCTGCATGTAAAAGTTGTAGAATTATCAAAAATTTTAATGTTGTTTAAATCTTGCTAAGCCTAAATAGCCCGCCATTTGTTTTCTTTTGAAATTCATAGTAGAAGAATGAATTAAGTCAATTTGTGCACCAACTTCAGAATCGTTTTGCTGAGTGGAACTAAATGTAAACTTTCAATTTAAGGCACCGGAAAATCTGTCTTCCTGCCTGCTGACCGAATCGCTTTGCGTAGACTCTAAATTTAATTTTAAAAAAATTAAACTTTTTAAACTGTATTTGGGGTTTTATTTTTTCTATATGCTACAATTTTTAATGAAGATGCTTTGAGTTTTTATCTACTTTTGCTTCGCCGAGAATTAAGAATTGAAGCAACTGAATGAGAAATATATATCTGTAATGAAATTCGAGGAAATAAATTTAAATGAAGCGCTGCAAAAAAGGACTTTTTAGAGTGACTGATTTAATTACTTTAAATTTTCTAAATAACGCATGAAGCTGTTTTCAGGCTATGTTAACGTTGGGGTTATCTTCATCACTTTTCTCTCATGAACCCCACGCATTAGAGTTATTGTCCAGGAGTTTCGAACACTCTAAGTTGGACTGTACCTCTTCATTGCTTGAAACATTGTCTATTGATAGTAAATTACACATTTATAAATCTATTCGGCATCCCATACTCTGTTATGTGTATCCAGTCGGGGTTTTTTCTTGCAAAAACAATAGAGAATCACATTCTTGCAAAAACAGCGAAGTCTGTCCAGAACACTTACTGAGGTAAATTACAGTTCTCTTGGTATATTAGTAAGAACGGGAAATATGAAGAATTAAATCATTTTCAGTTAAGGACTTAAAGTTAGAATCCAGCTAAACTTTCCACGAAAACCAAGGGCGAATCAACAATTCTGAAATAAAATCTGCAACTAATTTCAATAAGTCAAATAATATCAAAAGCCCAATAGCCATTGTCCTTCAAAACTGGGGTAGAACGTAACGAAGTCTTACTGTCACCTGCATGGTGCTCAAGGCTCTATTACTTTATTGTTGTTTAGTCACCAGTTAGATATCTTTCTGTTCAGTAATTTATGTTACGTGGCTGCCAGTTAGTTTTTTTTTCTTTTCGTGTATCTTATAACGCCATTTCGTTCAGGAGTTAATGTATTATCAGACATATTAAAACAGTCAGATTAACAGTCAAGTTAAAACAGAGTTTTCTTTGATTGTGTTTGCAAATTGTTTCTCTCTTGTGTTATTTTTCTCGACTTGTGTTTGTGCTTCTCGCGTTATCATGGGGGCAATGCAGTGGCTTTGTAGGATATTTCTGACACTAATGTGAATTCAGATAATGATTTGGACGATGATCTTTGGTGATAAAGATGAGTTACGACAAGATTTATTAGACAAAGATGTTTTCGAACAGCAGAGCTTTATCAATGCGAAGAACTTTCTTCGACGCATGGACAGAAAAACTGGATATATTTGTATGGCCGTGAAGCATTCTTAAAGAAAAACCCTCAAGTGGATCGGATTTCTCATCATGTAATTCTTGAAGGACAACGTGCAGGCTTGGAAGAGAGAATTGAGAAAATTAGAGATAAGTGTGTCCGATAATAAGGACCGTAATAAGGCTATTGTAAATTCTTGCAAATTAAACTTATTCTGATGTTGTCGATAAAAGGTGTTGGTAATTCTGTTTGTAACTCTTGGTTCCTGTTAAAAAATTTCAGTTAAGACTAAAAAGATAGTCAAAGATACTATTAGCAAAGATGGATATGTTACCCCAAGTGAAACTGCTCGCCTCAGTAAAATGTAAAAAATCTGATGTATACACCACATAGCTTCCTTTTACGGAATGTTAAATTATATGCATTTTTCCTGCATTTCATTTAAACTTATTTCTTCGAATTTCGCTAGAGATATATTTCCGATTTAATTAATTCAGTTCTCACTTCGCAAAATACACAAGGCAAAAATACACAAAAACTCAAAATATTTACATTAAAAATTAAAAGATATAAAAAACGTATAACACTTCAATTAAAACAATTAAAAAGAATTTTTAGTCCAAAGGGACTTTTCCCTGAAGGACTATTGTTTTCGCTTTTCGATTTTGCGTTGGAAACATTAAAAGAGCGAATCATTTTTCAACCTGTTGTCACAAAATATTGCAGCCCTGTATTATATTTAAAGAAATTAAATAATGAAGAATCTGCATAAATGTATGTATATTTCGCCAAATGTGAATAAAACAGCGGTACCTAGAGCCATTCAATTTTGAATAACGTACGTTTCCACCCGAATATGCGTATCTGGTAGCCCAAATTTGGAATTTGTTTTACTATCTACTTCAGATTTTGTAAAACGTTAACGAATTTTCGATGAACAAACTCGAACGATTTAAAGCGAGCAATAGCAACACTGTCCAGGGGAAAAAAAAATTATCTAAAGCTCGCGGAGCTGTAAATCAGAAATTCTAAAGATATACTCATTTAAAAATTATTTTGCAACATTGCTGTTGAACTGAATTTTATGGTTTAAGTGCGAAGAGCATGATATTTAATAAATGAAGGTAACACACAAAACGTTAAAAAACGCCCCTTTTGGACGTAATTTAAAATCTGAAACCTTTCAAATTTTTTATCATCTTTTTTTTAATTAAAATTACAGTTTCTGCTCGAAAACAACTAATTTGGCCAGCGGGCAAGAAGGCAGATGTTTTGATGCACAAAACTGGAAGTTTACGTTTGGTCCCACTCGTCAAAAAGAGGCTGAAGGCCTAGAAACTGACTTTATTTTCTGTGGACGCTATGCTGAGTCAATATATGGGATAGTTCAATCCCTTAAATGATATTTTCAGAATGGATTAAGGATAATTTAATTCGCAATAGTAAAAGAAGACTTTACTATGTTGTTGTGAAGCTATGTTTCTCTAGATTGGCAACAAATCTACCATTCTGCTAAGTTTCAAATGTAAACAAATATGGCTTCTGTGGTAAAAAACTAGTCTTAGCCGCACTTAAACAACTTTTAAATTGTTGATAATTCTACAACTATAACATGCAGGTTAATTAAAGGCACAGATCCTTAAGCGAAAGATAAGAGCAACATAGTTCAATCATTTTTAAAGCAAAAAAAATGCAGAATTTACAAGCATATAACAATACAGAAACTGAGCTCACTGAGCCGACTAACTGAGTGGATATATATATATACATATATTTATATAATTTTGGTGCGGCCGGTTGCAACCAAAATAGGAGGCGCACATCTACATGTTAGAGAAGTCCCACATACAAAATTTCAACGCTCTGAGGCTATTCGTTTTTGAGTTATGCGAGATATATACATACATACGTAAGTACAGACGCCACGAAAAATTCTCTTTCGAATCCATTTTAAATCAGTTTCATAATTTTTTGGGAAAAGAGTCCTTTTTCTGTCCTTAGGTACAGATGTCTCGTAAAAACATCGTTAACTTGCATTCGATAGCGGCCAAAATGGATATTTTGTTTGAAATATGGTATCCGGAATTTTTCGTGATTACAATACTTCCTTTACTTCGTGCAAGGAAGTAAAAATAATGTTGATGTTATTAATGTAAGCAGATTTAGTGTATAAAATGATACAAAGGATGATGCTAATTCTATATAAATAATGTTGATTCTAGTAATGTTCTTGATATGACTCAAACTGAGTGTACTCCTCCTTCGGCGAGAGTAAAACTGGTAATGGTAATCCCGCCGCTTAAGTTTAATGGGCTCATGAAGAAATTATGCCTTGAAACTAACTTTATATTCAAACCAAATACTGCCGGTGAGTTTATTAAAATTTTTCGCATGATTGGTGATCATCATTGACCACACTGAGTAGATATTTTGAAGTAAATGGAATTCAGCAGTACGTAGCACACAATACTACTGGGAAGCCAATTAAGGTCGTTCTTAAAGGCCTTCCTTCGGACCGCAAAGTTGATGAAATTAAGCAAGAATTGTTAGATGAAGGTTTCAATGCTTTCGAGTCGTAGCTCCCATGCCTCCTTTTCGGGTTCATCTAGTTGACGAGCCAGGATTCGGGCATATCTACGATACTAAGCAACTAATCTTCCTATATTACAGTGGATGCTTACAAGGTTTAAAAGTGGTGTGGCTCAATGTCAAAACTGCTAGTATATTTACCACTCTTCTGAACAGTGGGAATTAGCCTCTCCACGTGTAAAGTGCTCCTTTACCGCATGAAAGTTCGGAATGTGAAGCCAAATGAATTCCAAACCTTAGGTGCTGTAATTATGAACAATCACATGCTGCCAAATTTAAGAAATGCCCCCCAAACGCAGCTAATCTCAAGAAAAGATTCTATGACAAGAAAAATGAATCAGCTGACATTTCTTAACCACGACATGAATCTCGTGGCTAGAAAACTGCAAAAAGTACTTTGGAACCATCTATCAGGAATAGAATTAGTCAACACAATGAGATTGCTAAAATTTCCAAAAATAGCCGAAACTTCTGAAACAAGAAACTGGAAATTCGCTCAGCAGAATTCTCAAAACAGAAAAAAAAATATTTCCGATAGTAACTTTCGTTCTGTTAATTCTTTCGTCAAAATAATCAAGGAAATTACTGCCATTTTCTTGCTATTTTCAATTACGGCTATTCTCAGAACACTTTTCGAAAAGATGAATGAAATTAGAAAATTTCAAGAATCTAGAGATAATCTGTTCCTAATGTTTAATATTTTAAAGGAAGTGTTCGCTCGAAATGGGATTTGCAACCGTGTTACCTAAAATATCGGAATCACTTTTCAAATTGTTGCCACGAAATAGTTTCTACGTGTATTGCTTTAAAAAACTAATGAATATGCATGAATGGGTGTATGTTTCTCGCACTGTGAGAAAACGACAGTAGCTAGGTCCATCAAGCATGGGCACCTGGAAATGTTAATTTTGAATATCGAATTTCATATTTCATATTTTGTAAAACCTTAATGAGTTTTCAGCAACCTGAACTATTTAAAAGCGAGCGGTGGCAACACAGTACGGATTCAAACATTCTGATCTCCAGCGAGCGAGACAGTCAATCGGATATTCTATAGCGCGAGACTGTCTATCGGAAAATACGTTATTTTTAATATTTTGTGATATTGCTGTTGAATCGCATTTTATGTGGCGTAAGCTCCAAGATTGCGATATGTAATAAATAACGAAACACACAAAACGTTAATAATGAAAAACCGAAAAAATGCCTTGTAAAGCCATCTTAGTAAGAAAACTGAACATTGATATGATTAAATGAGAAAAGACTGAAAAAATCGGAAAAATGTATGCCAGCACTTTACACTCCATCGGCAATTATAAACGCGTATTTCTATTCTACTCTTAAAATTTTTGTAATTTTGCTATTAAATTGTATATGGCATAAATACCAAAAAATTGGTTTTCAATAGTAAAGCTAAAAAGAAATAAAGAAATGGGTTGGCAGGAGAAAGTGCAACAGCAGACTGGTAGACTGCGAGCTCAGCGAGAGTGGAGAAAATCCTTAACAAACCCTTTAAGGCTACCGTTAAAATCTGAGCCCTTTCGGGTTTCCTCCCCCCTCTGTGCTGTATTAGCTAACTTTTTGCGTAATGCTGTATTCAAGAACTTGGTTTTAGTACTTTTATTACTGTAGTCTGTTTATTCGGTTATTTTTGGTACTTTTTTACTAAGAGTTCTTGTTATGCAGTTCTTATTTTAATTTCTTTTTCTTTATATTTATATTACGTGCCTTCATATCTTACGCACTGCCTTTATTGTTGTCTGTATATTCACCTTGTAATAACTCCTCAGTTTTGTTTTGAGCCATTACTTCGTGAGAAAACTTCAGCGGCTCTGTGTTTTATTTGACACATCAGTTCGATATCCTGTTAACACCAGTCGCGTATTTGTAATGCTTATTTTCTTAATCGTATCAACATTCAAGTGTTATTTTGAAGTGGATAAATTTCCTGAGGGAAGTAGGTTCCCCGAGAGCCAAGTAATGCATTTCTTTGTCCAGTCGTACAACACCTTCAAAATCATATACAAGCATTAGAGCCCTGGTTAAAAAAATGGGAAGTACAGGTTAACGTCTGTAAAACAACTGTAGTTATGTTTACTAAACAGAAAGTTATTGATAAAAGCCTTCAGTTCTTTGGTGTCACTCTGCCCTGGGCTAAGCAAGTCACTTATCTTGGGATGATCCTCATAAAATCCCTTACATGGCTCCCGCACGTACAGAATATTTTAAAGATGTTTTGAGTGCGTAAAGCAAAACTCTACTCCTTAATTGCTCGAAACAATGTGTTATCTATAGACAACGCGTTACTCACTTATAAAATGAATTTTGCGCCCCCTGCTATGTTACACCTGTCCAATCTGAGCATACTCCTGTAAATGTAGCAGAGAAAGATTAGAAGGAATTGTATTCTGCGTCAGATACCTAACGCGCCTTGGTACGTGAACAACAACAGAATTCACGAAGAAATAAAAGTTGTTCAACTCCGTGTTTTTTATTATCATTTAGCCAAAAATTTTCATGCCACGATAAGAATTCTATATAATACTGAACTGTATAACGCCTATGACAATATTGAATGTGTAATTTGTGTAATTTTATAGGATTGATATATTTTTTCATATACTGACTTGTAAATTTATCTTATTTTATTATATTGCATACTCTGGAAATATTATGTATTTTTCTCTAGCATCAAGTAATTCGCGTTCACCTTCTGTATCATGTATTAGTCAGTCGAACAGGTTTCTAAATTCATACCTTAAAATTTTCTCGGAAATCTATATAAAAATCTGAATTTCGTTCAGTTTGGTTTAGGGCCCTGCTCCCGGTCACCTTGGTGCTAACCACTGTTCAACTATTCACTCGGGGACCAGGTATCAGTTGTTGTACAACTCACACTGATACAGAGGTATATTTTAGGACAGTGCTCCGCAACCGGTGTGCCGCGGCACACTGGTGTGCCATGAGTAGGATATAGGTGTGCCGCAATCAAATACATGTATTTGACATTTTGCAATTTTTTATCATGTATTTAATACACAATGACAATTTTTTTTCCTTAATAATGTCTATTTTAAATGTTTTTATATAATTCACTGTTGTTTGGTTGTGTGTGTGATTGTAAGTGTCTCAGCATTTGAATTTTTTCGGCACTTCCTTGATAACTCGGAACTCAAAAATATATAACTTTTTTTAAACGTAAATTTAAACTAAATATATTGGTTTCAGACTATTTTAATTAAAAATAATAGCTCTAAAAATGTTTTTTTTAATTTGAAAAAAACCAATCAAATTAAAGAATTTTTGTTTTTTTAATTTTTAAAAAAAATTTCGATTATTATGATAATTATTATAATTGCATATAAATAAATATGTTATGGTTTTATAATTGTATATTTTTCAAATTAAAAACAAAAATTTATTGTAAATTTTGTGTATAAATCAATACATATATACATTAGCTTTTGGTGTGCCACGAAATTCCAGAAAGATTTTTTGTGCGTCGCAGGTGAGAAAATGTTGCGGAGCACTGTTTTAGGACATTGACTCTGTTGTCCTTGGCCTAGTGCGTCAGCAGTCAAAATGTCGGGGATCAGCTTAACTAAATAGCAGAAGAATGAATGATCTTTCATTGTTGTGGGGCATTGCTTGTTTCGTTGTTGACTGGTGTCTTTTATTCAAAGAACATAAAGGGAAGCCCCAATTCATTGCTTTTATTATCTGAAGATATACCTAGGATAACGTATCTGCTATGTTATAGGGGAATACAACTGGATTTTCTTTCCTGTATGAGGTATACCGAAGACAATGAACTTCTTTGCGGAACCCCAGCCCCTAATGAAGCTGGAGAAACTGCAATGACTCAGAGACTTCTATCAGGAACAGAATTAGTCAACATAATGAAATTGCTAACTAGTATTTTACTCTCCGTTCATAACTTCCATTTTATACTGATAATTTTGTTCCTAAAATTTAACCAATTCATTGAAATGGTTGTAGGAAAAAAATGTCACCCGGAAAATAAGGAACGGAAAGATAGGCACCGGAAAATTAGGAAACGGAAAATAAGTCACGATTCTTTTGCAATGGGAAAAATAAGGGATGTTTAGAAATATCGCCAAGATGGGAGATAAAAGTTTTATCATAACAACCATGCCTGCGGAATAGGGAAATCTGACGATGATTGAAAGAAGATAAGCGAACTGCTGGCCTGTCCGATGGTAAAAATAGAGGGTTGACCAGCGGGTCGTAGTCATTAGTGATTGTTTCCCTTATACCCCATTTAGTTATAGCCTTAAGCTGTGGTTCATGGGTGAAACATTGTCGCATAACTGAGCGTTAAAAGCAGTATTACAACAAACCGTTGTAGATGAAATTTAGTCGCAGTTTGCGGCATTATTTGGAGAGATTTTAGAGTTCCTTTTTTTCCGTTCCTTATTCCGGGTGATATTTTTTCCGTTCCTTATTTTCCGGGGGCTTTCTTTCTGTTTCCCTTTTTTCCGCACACACATTGAAATACATCACACATTATTTAGCTTTAATTTCAAAAGTGCCACACGGTGATTTGCTAGATTTTGCATACTAGATGATTTGCAAGTTAAAATCTTGGTTCTGAGAGCTCAGCTACTTTTGCAGATGATGTTTGAAAACTTTGCTGACTACAAAAATGGTTTCTAAGCAAACAAAAAAAGAAATGAATTGTTATTATTTGGACGAAAGACACATTACGGAATATTATTGAAAATATCTCAATGTGGAAAGTTTTAAAATTTGGAGATTATATTATATTCTTTCCTCTAAATTATGACGAATTGATGATGATAAATCTCAGAAAAAACTGTAGGATTAAATAATAAAATTAGTTAAGTGTTATATTCTGATCAAATTGCCATACTAGTATAATACAATACATCGTATCCCACTATTAGTACATAATTTTAGCATTTAGGTGGAGTTAGTATATTAAATATAAATTGCATTGTTAGTATATTTCATTATTGGGTACATAGGATCAAACTGCATTATTAAAAGCCAACACCACACTAGCACTATACGCTGATGACACTGCGATCTTCTCATGAAATGCTTTCCTTCGTCCTTCATTACAAAACCACATCCAGGCACGTAAGTCTCGGCTAATTAGATGGAAAGTGGAAATCTATGTAGACGAATCTACAGCTGTTCTCTTCACAAGGAAAAGGAAGGTTAATGGAAATATAAAACTGTTTGGTTCCTCGCTGTCCTGGGTTAGGCGTCCCACCTACCTTGGTGTAATCCTGGAAAAAAATATCTCAGAACCTCCTACATACAATACATTATGCAGAATTTCCAGGTCCGTAAAGTTAAACTTTTCCCCTTAATTGCCCGAAACGACGTTTTATCTCTAGACAATAAGTTACACATTTACAAAACCATATTCCCTTCCATGCTCAGTTATGCCTGCATTGTTTGGGCATACTCCTGCAAAACAATTATGAAGCAACTTCAGACTGTGCTGAATTGCATCATCGCTGCCTGTGGTTTGTAAGAAAAAATGTAATTAATGAACAATTGAGCATAGCACAAATTCTCCCTGATTTCCATCACCTGGCACACAATTTCTATTAAACTATTAGGAAACCAAATAGAAACCTTATTCCTATCTATGATTATGATTACAGCTCTCGTAACTATGCGAAGCGCCCAATGGCCCTCTTAATTAAGAATTTGTAAATAGTTCATCACGTTTCTGTATTTTGTTTCCTGCACCATATAAATTTTGTGACATGTTTTATTAATTTAATTATTTTATTGCATCTGTATTTTAATGCATACTGTAAATGTTGTGTCAAATATTTAAACTTCCCTGTGTAATTTTGTATTTTGATGTGTACTGAAAGAACTTTTAACAGTAACTTCATGTGATCAGCTTATCAACACCTATTAGATCTTATACGCGGGAAAAATTCCTTATATTTCGTTTAATTGTCAAATGACTACACATCATTAAACATTATTTGGACCATACAATATTTCTTGTAAATCAAACAGTTTCGATGGAAGTTGGGACTCGTGTCCATGTCCTTCTGCGCTAACCACTTCTACACCCTGAGTTGTCAGCCTTTTGATAGATGCAGATAAATAGAAGACTAACATGCAAGTACAATGCTTACATTTGCTTAAGTAGGGACCGGAGGCATTAAGCTCTCGAGACGTCATGACTAAACATGGACCTTATAGACATAGACATAGACAGATACAGACTAACCCAATGGGTAGAGCAAGTGTCCCCGACATGTCCGCAACAAGGAGTAGGGACGATCTGGTATACTTTAACAGTGAAACCTATGGGGTTTGTATCACATTACTGTTTTTAACTATTAAATGTGATACGTTGTATAAGTGATAACATTATGAAAGTCACACCTTTTTAAAATAAGATTTAATACATCTCATTAAAAGCACTTTTTACTGTATTTTGTGCATTTTTTCAAGCGTAATTCTTGTATAAACATCTTTACTTTGGTAAAACGGTAAAAACACTATACACAAAATTTATGAACTTACTTTTGTGCACAAGATTGATGGTACATGATAATTTGAAACAAAAAAGGCAAAATTAAACGAGATCTGATATATATATTTTTTAATTTTACGAGCAATTTCAGGCAGTGGTTTTTAAAATTATTATAACATTACAATACGATTATTTATTTGATTATATGATCATTGATTGTTAACATTAGAAGATGATCATAAGATGAGTATTTATTTTAATAATTCATAAAATTCGGAGCATAAACTTTTCTGAGTGCAATGAAAAAAATAAAATAAATTAAAATCTGGAAGCACTTAAGTTTTATTTTACGCCCAAAGGGACTTTTTTTAACGTTTCCTGTTTTACCTCTATTTAATGAATATCATGTTCTTCGCACGCAAAACACATACAATTCAATTACACATCAATATCACAAAATATTTGAAAACAACATATCTTTAGAATTTCCGCGCTGGAGATAAAAATGTTATTTTCCGTACAATGTTGCCATTGCTGGCTTTGAACTCGTTGAGTTTGTTCATCGAAAATTCGTTAAAGTTTCACAAAATATGAAATGGATTAAAGCAAAATCGAAATTCGGTCGTCCAGTTGTCTATGCTTGGGTGGAGGATTGCGTTATTCAAAATTTTATGTCTCTAGATACCGTCGTTTTTTCACAGTTCGAGAAACATACATGTATTCATGAAGATTCTTCATTATTTAATTTCTTTAAATATAATACAGGGCGATAATATTTGGTGGCAACAATTTGCAAAGTGAAACAGACATTTATACTGAAAGAAGTTCAAAATGTCGTTTCGAAACTAATAGCCTTTTTGGGGTATCGCCCCTTTGGACTAATAAATTAAATTTACGGTAGAAAAAAATCTTATTCAGAACTTAGAAATAACTTTCAAAAAATAATCACTATAAAATACTAGCACAATTAATTATTACAGTTAAATACAATTTTAACATTAGAATAAATGTGCAAAAATTATTAAGGTGTTAAAAGTGTTTCTTATGTATTATGAAATATAACTGAAATAAAACTTCTTTATGGAAATTATGCTATAACAGCATAGCTGTGTACGCATTTAAAAAAGCAGCACAATTTAGAATGCTAACAAAAACTTTCAAAAATTCATTTTAGCTATTTTAGTAGTTTTTATTTATTTACACCAATAAAAAGCATAAAAGTTCTAAGAGAAAATTGTTTGTTTGAATTTTTTTTTTAGTTCAGATTTAAAATATTAGTTTCGAAAAGAAGTAGTTACAAATTTCGGTACAGCATAGGAAAAGCTAAAAAAATATACAGGCCTGAAAGTATGCAACAGCTTTATAATTATTTGTAACGTTAATTAAAACTTGATAAATATGCTAATTTTTTAAAAGTCAATCTCAGTTTCAAAAATAAAAATATGTAAAAACTCTAATTTGTGAAATGAGGCGCTATAACCAGCCTTTTTGTTGAAAATTATAAGCTCTGAAATAGATAACTATTGTTTGGTTTCTGCAAGCCGTCCCTACTCTCCCGCATGTGGTCAAGGGGACACCCGGGGATTCGTCAGACGAGGGAGAAAACCCATTTGGGTTGGTCTATTTCTTAAAAGGTCCATGTGACTAAACAGGTGACAGGCAAACAAGAATACAAAGAAAAGTTTTCATTTCTTTGTGATGTGTCCGGTTCTATCATACATTTAAAACATTCCAAAACAATTGTTTAGTACAAAATAAGAGGTTTGTCACGTGATAGAAAGCAGCCAATCACCATGAAACACTTAGGAGGTTACCATGCAAAAAAAAAAAGACTTTTTGCCCAATTTGCTTGTTTGAAAACATAATTGAGGGAACATTTCTGTAGCAATGCAAGTAAGTTAATTTTTGTTCATAAACTGTTGAATTTCATGAAATATTTTATAATTTATAATTTCGGTTTCTAAATGCATAGCTGTAGATCACGAATCTGCAACTTGTTAATTTTGTTCTTAATTATTGCAGAATAATTATCAATTTTATGCTGAATTATTCATGAGTACACGTAGTTTCATCAGATTAAAAATTATTCTGATATATAAAATCTTTCCTACGCGGAATTTTTTTTAAATATAAAAATATAAGTACGTGCGACTTAAAATTTTTTATTCCATACAATGTAGATATTGTTCGCTTTGAAGAGTTTGTTAATCAAAAGTTTGTTAAAACTTTACAAAATATGAAATAGGTAATAAAACAAATTCGAAATTTAATATTCGGGCTTAAGGTGCCCATGTGTAGGTGGAGGACTGCGATATATAAATTTTAATGGCCCTAGGTACCGTTGCTTTTTCAGAAAACGAGAAGTATTCATATATTCATGAAGGTTCTTCATTGTTTAATTTCTTTAAATATAATGCGGAACAATAATATTTGGTGCCAACCATCTGACACGTGATACGCCCTTTTATTATGATTCAACGTAATATGCTGCTTCGATATGTAACTTTCCAGTTGTCTTTAAGATCACTCGTTCAAATTAATTCAAATTTTTTGTTAGTTTATTAGCGCTAGATGTGTTATTTTTCTTAAAAATCGCTTCTTGTCCGTATCACTTATGTGTCCGATTTACTCTTCAAGCTGTTGTAAATACTATCTCCATCTACTATTTATTTATTTATTTTTAATCTGAAAAATTTCAGATGTTAACTGTTGCTCAAAAGGATTGGTAAGCTTTCTTACGCTCTCTTTCAGTTCGCATTCTTTTAATATTCTACTGTCGCATTCCCTCCCGCTGACCCTTCTTTTTAGCTCAAAGGGGCATTAGATTCAAAGGATTATTAGTCTCAAATATAATAATTTCAGTCTCGTAAATAACAAGAAAAAAAATAAATACTAAGAAAGGCCCTTTTCCTTTCTGCAATATTTTCTATATGAAACGTTACCTCAGTTTCGCAAGTACTATATCAGTTATTCCACATCGATGGTGAAAGGACTATCTGTGCCATCCGAAAAAGCGACGACCTAAGGGCAGGGATATCTTCGTGGAAGACTTCTAACAAAAAATGGCCCGTATACACGTTACACACAGGAAAAACATGGAAACGCCCATACAAGCCAGCTCGTTCGCGGAATTCAAATCTCGGACCGAATAACCAGTATTCAGCGACTTTACCGCTGGCCGCTGGTGTCCCCTGTTTCGACTAGAATGCTTATTATCTTCAAGTACCAGAGTTTTACCGTTAAATAGAGTGTAAGATATTTAACTTTTAAATTTAATCTTTCTCTTATCGAGTAGCAAAGTGGTTGAGATGTCAGAAATTATATTAAGACATCGCAAATATAAGACATATTTTTTTTTTACTTCCTTCTACGAAGTAAAGGAAGTATTGTAACAGCAAAAAATTGCAGGTGACATATTTCAAAATAAATATACATTTTGATCGTTTCCAGTAAGGTAAGGGGATTTCCCGCCCAAAGGGGTGGATATGCAGCTTAAAAGTTCATAGCTGGCCTTCGTTGGTCGTAGTCATATGCTTTCAATAGAAGTGTTTTAAAGCCGAAAATATTCAATTTTTGTCAATGGCAGATTAAAAAAAAATTAGTCCCGGTTCCTATACTTATATTTAAGAATGTTCTGAAAAAAATTATAAAAAGTTTGACTCTCGTACGATAAAAATTGGCAGTATATTTATTTCAGATTTGCAATTTTTTATGTCATTTTCAACTTTTACGTTGAGGGGTTCGGTTAATTATGTCAGAATAATTCGAGAAAATAAATTTCAATGAATTGCGGCAAGCAATTTCTAAAATTTAATAGGCCATACAAGGAAGTCATGCGTAGTCCACATCATGATTGTACAATTAGGCAGCTGGCCGCTCGAAGGGGAAGTTTTCATGGAAATTATAAAGTGAATACAAAAAGGATATGTCAATCAATATCACGGCAACGGGAATTCTAAAGATAAGCTGCTTCTAAATATTTTAAGGCGTAAGCTTGAAAAAGTGTATTTTATGCGGTAATATATCTCTAATGAAATTCGAGGAAATAAGTTTAAATGAAGTACAGCTAAAAATGTATACAATTTAGTAGGTCATGCAAGAAAGTCATATGGATCCACTTCAAATAATTCCTTATATTTCTAATTTTAATTTTAGTATTCATTTTAATTGAATTAGAAAAGGGTTTTAAAACTTTACTCATGAAATAAAATTTCATTGTTCAATTTCCAAAAATAACGTCTTTTGTGCATTTTACGGAAACAGATATCATTTTAGCAATATAATCTTTGCTTAGTAATTATTTGTATTCATGTACTAAATTACTACTTACTACATAATTCTTGTATTAAAAATCTCTTAGTAAGAGCTTCATACAAAATATAGACCAATTAAACAATATGTAATATTTTGAGAATTAAAAAGCATAGGTCAAAAACATGCCAAAAAGGCACGAAGTCAACGTAAATGTAATTCAAACATATCAACTAGAAAAGGTTTACAATGCATCAAAGTTCAAAATTTGGTCTGAATAAAATAAAAAAATAAGTAAAAAGACTAATAGAATTTGCGCATCTGAATACAAAATGCAGTGAGCATATTAGAAAACTAATTATTTGCATACTGGCTATTTGGCAATATATTGGAATTTCTGTTCTTCTCTATTCAAAGTCAGATAGCGTGGTGACATCAAAATCCAAAGCAACATTTCTCTCACTTCCGGGAGTACAGTCAAAGAATTTGAATTGTTCCTATTCATATCCTTTGGTACAGTGAAGTTACTGATTAGATAGATAAGATACGTTGGGAAGCGAAAGGTTTGACTTTTAAGGATCATTACCTTGTTTCCTCTGACCTTGATAGCTGAACTGTTCAAATATTTTTTTCATTGAGCCTCAGATTTTTTTTGGGGGGGGGAGGGGTACATGCTGAAAAATAGCAGTTAAATAATCCATATTCCTTAAAATTTAAAGTTTCGTCTCCGAAATTCAGACGTAAAACCTCAAAACTGTATTTTTAGTGAGCAAAATTTGACGAACGAGGAAGTATGAGTATAAAAACATTTTCTTTTGCGCTCTATGGGTAGAACTTGGTTCGATACTTTTCGAAGTTAAGTTCTAGTCAAGGTATACTTTCTCAACTTGTTGAAAGGGAAGGAGGGAATTTACTAGATATCTTCATCTAATACTTAGATAATGGAAAGGGGGAGAGAAAGGGAAGAATAAAATTTCTGGTGCATTTCGCTTTACCTGGCCGTACTCATGCAGTACCAGTCGAAAGCAGCTGCGGAGTGCCAAAAATATTTCATAATATATCACGCGTAAAAACTAGATACATGAACAACTTAACATCCTTCAACTCAGGAGCATTTAACTATAAGTTTATAAAGCATTTTATTCAAACTTCTTTTATTTATTCCTTCATGTAAGAGAAGCAAAAGGCAGTGAGTTATATTAATATCTGAGAGGTGATTGCAGCAAGAATATGCAAATAGATATGAAGGGTCACTAGGTTATTTTGAAGCAGGCGCTATGAAACATGAGCAATGCCCTCTCCGAAATTCGAACCACGGACCTCTCGATTAAGTGCCGAAATTGCTGAACACTGCATCACGAAGGCATGCGAAGAAGGCGGTAAAAATACATTATAAATTAATTGAAGAAATGCGCTTAAAAGACATCAAAAATTCTTTAAATTACTTTCGCATAACGCCTCATGAATTCAATGAATTTCTAGCCCTCGTTGAAACATTTGTCCAAAAGCAGAACACTGATTTTTAACAGAAAATCGCAGAAAAGAATCGTTTAAAAGACAGATCGGTAAGAATAGGATATCCCAAAAGAAGATAGTTGTATATACTTGATTAACTTTGTTTAAAACTTTTGTTGAATAATAATTAAAAATTTGTAACTGCACTTTCCAATTTTAGACAGTGAATTTTTCATGGTGTAGATTATCATGAAACTGTTTGCATGATGTAACTGGTTTAATTAATGTAATAAGAAATTTAATGTCTTGTTTAAATATATATATGTTTACTAAACTAACTATTAAAATTGAAGAA
>KK113697.1:505544-557870 GCA_000611955.2 Stegodyphus mimosarum
GAAAACCCATAAATTCGAAATGTAAGGGGAAAAGTTTCACTTTGATTTTAAAAAGACGAAAAAAATTCATTTAGAGTTTTTTAGGTCGAAAACGTTTCACTTTATTTTTTGGGGGGAGAAAAATTTTACTTACCTTTTTTTCTTAAGATGAAAAAGATTTCTTATTGGTTGTGGTATATTCCATTTTGGTTCTAACTGTTTTGCCTTTGAGTTGTAATATTTCTGAAGCTGAATCTTCAGAAATCGAAATCGCTGTGATTTATCAAATTCCGCTTTAGTGTAGAATACTGTTTTCAAATGGCAGATTTTAGTATAAGGAAATGCATTATAGCTAAAAAATAAGATTAAAAATGCTTCATTATTTTTCATGCCCTGCTTGTGAAACTGGTTAAGGTTCTAACCCCTGACTTATCCCATTCGGGACATTTTCAGAAAAAATATTTATTCCTTATTCATGTTTTACATACTTATATAGTAATATTGTTGGAAATCTGACATTTCCCTTTTTTCTTCCATGTTATATTTCACCATTGCTCTTTGGCTTATGAAGACGTTTTTCCATGAATATTGCATACCTCTCCTATACGTCTGCGACTGTTAATATCCGTAGAAATATAGGTTATCTTGAATGTGTGATTAATCTGAAAACGGGAAACGCAGCCCATGCGCTAATTAGGACCTTAGAATGTCTTCCACGAATGCATCTTTTCTTAGTTCTTTGCATGCTTTTCCGTTATTATCAATTACGTTCATTCCGTTGCTATCTTATCTGAAATTCCTGAAACATTTCTGGTAGAATACTTGCATTTGAACGTTTTTTTAACTGAATTTATAGTATGTGGTTCTAAGAATACAGTCGGTGTAGTCTTTTTTAAATTAACACTTACGAAAATGTACTAAACGTTCATTTAACGCAATAATAAATATATGCAGTTAATAATTAACCTAAACACAATAATACGTTAATTGATTATAAAATTTATTTTCTTCATATCAAAAATTACTTTCAAAAATCAGCTTCTTATCTTCCCTACTGACGATACTTTCTCGGAATGAAAGTATAAGAAAAATATAAAATGCAATTAATCAAAGAACATTATATTTTGAATATCTAATTGATATATTTTGTATCAAATCATTATGAATAAATAATTAAGTAACCTGAACTAATCATTGTAAAGTAAATTTAACTTCTAATTGCATTCAAAGGTGTTAATCAGGTGCATCTTAATAAAATTATTTCCGCGCGTCGAATAAATACATTCAAGGATGCTTTTTAGACCGAAGCGGGTTGTTAGTGTCAAAAGATGATTTTGTCTTGGTTTACTATAAATGGCGTATCACTTTTCAGATTGTTGCTACCATATAAAATTGACTTGTTTTATTTTAAAGAAATTAGATAATGAAAAATATGCATGCATGTATGTATATTCCTCTCATTGTGAAAAAACGACGGTATCTATAACCGTCAAGTTTTGAATAATGTAGTCCTTCACTCGAACATGGCTACACGAAAGCCCGAATTTTAAATTACTAGTTTGGTTTATAATTTGCTTCATATTTTGTAAAACAGTAATGAATTTTTGTTTAAGAAACTGAGCGATTCGAAAGCGAACAGTGGCAATACCGTTCGAAATAAAACATTTTTATCTGCAGCGCGCGAGACTGTTGGCATTCGGAAAAAAATGTTTATGTTTCACTTGTAATTAACAAACTCGGTTCTACGAAAGCAATGCGTTGCCGAGGTCGGAAATTAAATATTTTTATCTCCCACGCTTCAGCTTGTTGTCATTCAGTAAAGCCTAAGATACGTTAAAATTTAACCTGAAATTTTATTGTGTAAAAAAATTAAGCGATTTAAAAGGAATAAAGAAAATTCTTAAGAATATTGTTTTTTAATTTTAAATAATCATGTATTAAAATCAAAACATGTGTAATTTGTAATATTCAATATTTTTATCAAATGACACTAGCTGGAAATATACCTTAAAATCATTATATACTTTTTCTTTTTGCAATAACTATTTTAAACGGAGAGGTTAATTTGTGAAGAAATAATAGAACGAATACAAAAGTGTATATGGTAATTGTTAACATCAATCGGGAATTCTAAAGATACGCTGTCGTTTAATAATCTTGTTATTTTGCTTTTGATTTAGCCATGTTTTGCGAAGTTTATCAAGCATAAGTGCGAAGAACATCATATATAATAAATAAAGTTAACACAGAAAAAGTTAATAATGAACTGAGAAAGAAATTATTAATTAGTCATAGTACTAAAAAAACTGTATATTAACAATATGAACTGGGAAAACTTGTAAGGAAAAAGTATGAGAACTTATGCCAACACTTAACACTGCATTGCGAATTCGAAATGTTATGCAGCTTTAAAAAACTTTGGGATTTCGTAGTTTCCCTGCATATGGTATAAGTACGTAGAAAACTGTGCTTATAAAAAAGCTTTAAAAAAATCTGAAACTTTTCAGATTTTAAATTACGTTTTCAGATTTTAATTAATGTTTTTTTAACGTTTTGTGTGCTACGTTTATTTATTAAGTATCATGTTCTTCGCACTTAAACCATAAAATTCAGTTCAAGAGAAATGTCGCAAAATAATTTTAAAATGAGCATGGCTATAGAATTTCCGAAACATAGTCACACGCACTCGAGATATGTATGTACGACATTACCATTGCTCGCTTTGAAATCCTTGAGTTCGTTAATCAAAATTTCGTTAAAGTTTTACAAAATATGAAATCGAAAATAAAACAAATTTCAAATTCAAAATTAGGGCTTCCAGATGTCCATATTCGCAGAAGGATTACGTCATTCAAAATTTGGTGGCTCAGGTACCGTTGTTTTATCACAATGCGAAAAATATATGTACATTTATGCAGATTCTCTATTATTTAATTTCTTCAAATATAATACAGGGCGATAATATTTAATGGCAAAAATTTCGAAAGTGAAACGGACATGCAGAGTGATTCGACGCAAAATAGCTATATGAAAACAATACTTTCTCAGTGACAAAGCCCCTAAAAATAATGAAAGGTTTCAGATTTTAAATTACGTCCAAAGGGGCATTTTTTAACATTTTGTGTATTTTTTTATTTATTAAATATCGCGTTCTTCGCACTTAAACCATAAAATTCAGTTCAAGAGCAATATCGCAAAATAATTTTAAAATGAGCATAGGTTTAGAATTTCCGATACACAGTCTCGCGTGCTGGAGATAAAAATATTTTTCCTGTACAACGTTACCATTGCTCGCTTTGAAATCCTTGAGTTTATTAATCAAAATTTCGTTAAAGTTTTACAAAATATGAAATCGATAATAAAACAAATTTCAAATTAGAGCTTCCAGATGTTCATATTCGGTGATAGATTACGTTATACAAAATTTGATGGCTCTAGGTACCGCTGTTTTATCACAATGCGGGAAACATTCATACATTTATGCAAAATATTCATTATTTAATTTCTTTAAACATAACACAGGGGGATAATATTTGGTGGCAACAATTTGAAAAGTTTTACTACGCTTTCAGTCAATCGACGCAAAATGCCAAAACAAGATTAATATTCTTGGCAAATTGCCTCTTTGGAATTAAAAAAGTAGACTGGAAGATTGCGAGTTCAGCGAGAATGTCAAAATCCTTAGCAAATCCTTTTGGTTGACCGTCAAAATCTGAAACCTTCCACATTCATGCTTATTTTCTTTAATTATGTTGTTTAGATATGAATGGAACACAATATTATGTTACAGTTTTGAGGTAAACAAAGAAGTTAAAAAATTGTGAGTTAAAATAATATTAAAAAAACTGGCAAAAAATATTAGTTTTTTAATTTTTATTGTTGTATTAAGCGGTAAAGTCATTTTGGATTTCTTCGAATGGCTCTACATCGCAGAGTGAGAATCTAAAAAAACTCACGTTTTTACGCATGAATTTCTAGATTTTTTATATTTCATGTTACCGTCTATATTGCTATTTGGTGTCGTTTATTTATCTTTTTAAAAAAAAAAATATACGTTTTTCATTTTCTATGTCAAATCAGTTTAACAAACTAATGAACATATACTCCAGTTTTCTTGATAATACCGATAAATTATTAAGAATATTTTTCTGTTAATCATAATGTGAGTTATCTTTTTTTTATCGCCATGACGTTAATTACATTTCTACGTAATTAAAAATAAATAATAATTTTGAAAATCTTTTAATGTTGGTAGTATTTCTTTGCGTATAACAGCGAAAATATTGATCACTAAAATTCGTTTAAAAAGTACGATCTTATGCTCAGAAACTTACAGAAATCTTGTTCTTAATATTGTCGCACTGGAACTCGCAATATTTTTTGCATAAATTTTAATTAAAAATATTTCTTGTTTAATGAGCTTTTTGTATAATTTTTGGACTAAGATTCTACAATAATAGAACTGTATGCGAAATTTAATATCGCATTCCTAAAGTTTTAAAAGTTATAAATAATTTAAGTGTAAATTTTTCCGCATACTACTATTTACAACAAAACCATAAAATGAAGAATATTATACACTAGTCAGTTACGAAAGAACATTGCTAAATTCAATTAGCATTTAAGTACGATAAATCACCCTCGAATTATTCTAGTTTACATATTAACCGACCCTTCAAAGAAAATTGAAATTAATGCCAAAATTGTAAATTTTAAAAGGAACTATCTAATTCAATTTCTTTATCAAATCTTTTGTTTTAATTTCGTTTAATGAGTGTAAAAGGTGCCTGAATGTGAGTATAGGTAAGAGAAGCCATGGTTAGATTTCGTACTGCTAAAAAGGCGGGAGAAATACTTTTATAAATATTAGAATAAAAACGTGTACATTAAAAAATAAAATGATTTTGGACAAAATTCAAAATTAAAAAAAAAAATTTCTGATATTTGTTTTACCTTTATTTGCATTTTCTGATGATTCGCTCCCCTTCCCCATTGAAAAGTTTTCAATTCATTGTTGACTTTATGAATTGGCCAGAAATATTTCTTAAGCTTTGGTTACGTCGTATAATTTTTATTTTGCTCATAAATAATAATAATAACATTTTAAGAAAAAGAAATTTTACGCGGACAAAAATAAAGTCTATGCAGGATATTTACAATTTCGCGGCGGTATATACCATTTTGGTTAAACATAAAGCAGGAAAATCCGCATGCACTAACACACTTGTAGGCGCATGTGGAGTTGTCTCTTGTAGACGATGGAGAAAATACAGAAAGTAATTCAACTACTCCTTAACTCCAACTTTTTAACCGCCTAACATAATATGCACTGTGCACACTCGAAAATGCTTAAATAAACAAAGCAGTTCTACGGAATGTTGAAACCAGGAAACAGATAATTTGAAAATACCGATATATTTCAATTTACTAATTTTACATGTGCACATTTAATTGAAGTTTTAATACATCCAAAATAAGATTTCTGATATACGATATCTGGAGAGAAGGGCTTAAAATGTTAATATTTTTCGTAAATTATTAAATTATCACTGATGAAAACTCTTGCTCATGATAATTACTTATAAAATTATACTCAAATTTCTTTTTAAAAATTGTGTAAAGCAATGTAAGTCTTCAACACGGAGAAACAAACAAAATTAAAAACTAAAGCCATATTCCACTGTTTCATGTTCATCTATATGTATAAAAACGAAAGTTTGTTTGTTTCTAATAACTCAGTCACTACTATAGCTACCTTGCTAATCAAAAATTTGTAAGTTTTAGAAAATCCGTATATATAAAGAAGAATGTCTGTTTGTGTGTTTGTTTGTTTACGTTATTGATTTCTGATCCATTGGGATAAATTTTTTGTTCCATTTAATCGACTAAAATTGAATTTACGTAAAATATTGGAAGGAACTTGAGCTTTTACGACCATTTTATTAGAAAGACGAAAATCATTAAAACCTACGTGCCATTGTTGATGATATAATGAGAGAGAATTAGCTTATTTTTGTATTGAAATCTTTTATATGGATTCCATATCGCATCAGACTGAAAACTGTATAACTATGAATCGTATTTTTTGCATCATTATTAGAGAAGGATTACAGTGGTATCGTTCTCTGTTGTTAGATATATTACTCTCAATCTAACTTAACTGGCATCGGGTACTTCCTCTAGTCTATATATATAAAGAAGAATGTCTGTATGTTTGTTCGCGATTAACTCAGTCACTACTGTAGCTATCGTCACGAAACTTTCTACAATTCTTTTCTGGGTCCTGAAAAAGGTCGACTTCCACTTTTTCGATAAAAAAAAGGCTCAAATCAGGGATATTAATTAAAATCTCTGAAACTCTGAAAACGCTTATTTTCGCTCGCATTTTTCGGAGTGGCAACAGTCTCGCATGCTGGAGATAAAAATCTGCGCTTTTTGGAAACCTATTGCCACTGCTCGCTTTCAAATCGCAGAGTTTCTTAATAAAAAATTTCTATTGCAATAAAATAGCATTTCCAAACATTAAATACATTATTTGTGGGAAGCCATATCGACTGTTCCCATCTTCATACGACTTTAATAAGTCGATGTATTAATTTAAAATCTCTAAAAACACTAAGTTTCGCACTAATTTTTCCCAGTGGTAACAGTCTGGCGCGTTGGAGATAAAGATGCTTTACTTCGAAAAGTGTTGCCACTGCTCGCTTTCAAATCGTAGACTCTGTTAATCAAAAATTTGTAAGTTTTACCAAATTTATATATATATATATATACAGACGAATGTGCGTTTGGTTGTTCGCGTTATTGATTTCTGATCAAATATGATAAATTTTTTTGTTACATTTAAGCGACTAAAATTAAATATAGGTGAAGTATTGATAGGAACTTGAGCTTTCACGACCATTTGATTAGAAAGAGGAGAATCGTTAAAAACTGCGTGCCATTGTTGCAGTTATAGTGAGAGAGAATTAGTATATTTTTCTATCGAAATTTTTTATGTGGGTTCCATATCACATCAGACCGAAAAATGTGTGACTATGAATCGTACTTTTTGCATCGTTATTAGAGAAAGATTGCAGCGGTATCGTTTTCTCTGTTGGTAGATACATTACTCTCAATCTAACTTAACTGGTATCGGGTAATTCCGCTAGTGTGAAATAATGATTACGGCAAGAACGTAAATTACAGATTAAACATACATCATAGTACTTCTTGCCACCGTCATGGCTGATGCTACAGACATTTATTGGAATAAATTATTATTGGTCCGCACACAGTACTAAACAGGCTGAACGACGTCGTAGTTCGGATCCGTAATTCGTCGAACTCTAAGCCTAAAGTCGTCCATTACAACAGGTTAGCTCCTTACTATGGCCATAGTACGTAGTGTATGTAAATAGTATAAGACTATGATCCTGTTTGTATTTAGCCTTTGATAGTATTTGATTTGTATTTAGTATCTGATTTATATTTCGTGTGTGATTTGTATTTAGTATTTGATGGTATTTGATTTGTATTTAGTATCTGATAGTGTTTCATTTTTATTTAGTATTTGATAATACTTGATTTGTTGAAAGTTACTTGTTGCAATTATTATTTATTTTGTTATTGTAACGTAATGTTTATTATTGCATTGATGCCTTAGTTGTAAGTTTGGCTTCCTGTCCAGAGATTGTACTACCCGAGACTTGCAGTCCTTGGAAAGGAGGCAGTGTTACGGACTTCGTATTTATTTAGCCTTTTTATTAAAATTGTAATTAAATTTGTTTTATTTTCCCGTGCAACGCAGACGATTTAGCTACGTCGGAAAAGTAACAATACAAGAGCGCATGCATTTAATATTTAATAAATAAATATCTCGTAATTGCTGTTGTCATCGAGGGAAATCCAGATATTTATAGATTTTACCAGAATATTCTAGTGAATAACTAAAAAGCTTATGAAAGCCGAATTCAAACACCTCAGCTCAGCTGTTTTACGGGAGTTGTTTACATAATGCTGTTATTGATTGTAGCGAATTCGCTGTGAGATTGGATTAACTTTCTCTGTTTTGAAGTGAGTTTCAACGTTTGAGATATTGTGATATTGCACGAATATCTCTGAGGAAATATTTCAGTATTTTGTTCTATTTCTTGCGAAAAGAGTAAATTTTATTAACTTTTTAACGACTTGTGCATTCAATCTATTACGAACCCTTACGCAAGTAACAATATTAGGGATTTTAACTATTATTATTTTATTAGGGATTATTAGGGATTTTAACAATTGTTGCAACTGCAAATATAAGTATTTTGATGATGGAAGCGAAAAACTAACAATTTAATTCTCGTTAATTTTTTTTAAAAAAAAATTTTAGTTACGTGTGATGAAATGTTCATGCAGAATGTTTACTATTTGTTCAAAATGTAATTTTTAAATATATATTGATATTATTCAATAGTATATTTACATCATTAATATTCTTTTTCAAGCTTCAGCTTTACCCCGGCGTCTTGACGGAAGTAAGCTTAACGTGTTTATTAAATGCTGGACACGTTTTCTTACTTCCTATCGGAGCCGAATATCATTCACTGCCAAGGCTGCAGGCGGAAATGGACGATTGGTACAACCAAAACAATGCCCCGCCCCTTACATTGTTCCAAACAGGTTTGTTTTTATACTGGTTTTTTATTATAATGCTTTAACTCGAAAGTATTACTTTGTTCCCTTAACATTTTATTCTGTTGAAATTCCAGGCTACATTTGTGTCTCGAAGATATTGAACAATCATTACAGAACAGTCATAGAAGAAGTCTATCCTCTTACATGCAAAGTAAAGATCTTAGACTACGGTGGGTACGCCCTCGTACCCAAAGAAGAGATGCGACAAATCAGGTAATATATCATTCCGTGCATGTATCAACGCCATCTAATGTATGTCATCTAATAAACGCATGTATGGATTTATTTAGATTTAGATTATTTTTAATGTGTTTTATAAATAACATCAGAGAAAATATAAAAAATATTGATAAATACGAAACTTGAATAAAAATGTTCCTTTTTATTCTTGAACTAAATACTTAGTATCTAAATAAAATGCTATCCGCATTCCCCCTTAAAGCCAAAGAATATTAATAGGAGAAGAAGACAAGCTTTTATAAGACATAAAGTAATCCAGCCAGGCTCGCCTCACGCCACTTTCGAATCGAAACCAGTATGCGCTGAAGTAAACGCGCAGGCTGGCGAAATTCTTTCAACTTGAAATGCTAATAAAGTACGAATCATAAATCTGCTGTTTGAGAATTAGATTTTGTTCTTACTTGCACTCGAAATTTTTAGTCTGCAGTGTGCTTTGCATACGGTATTTTTGATTTTAGAGGAAAAGGTTTATCATTTTCCTACTGAAATACTGAAAATGTTTTTACTATTATATTAATATTTCTAAGATAATAAATGCTATATTAAACTATGCTTTCACTCAATGTCTGTGGTAATATATTTCCATGTTCATAGATTTAACATCTATAAACTAAAATTTATAACTATATAAAATAGCAAAGAGTAGCGAGGCTCTTGAGTAACCTTTCGTAGTGGTCACCCTCCCAAACACTGACGCGTTCCTGAGTGCTTGGTTTAGATGAACAGCAAGGAAGCCGATGTTAAAATATTTTACATCAGAACTAAATTACAAATAATTCAATAAACTGAACCCTTTATTGTAAACTGGATTAAAATCAGTTTGGAGTTCCTCTGAAATCATCTGTCCGGTGAAATCCTTTCTCTTGGTTTTCTAGCAAAAATCTTACGGTTTTAAGATTTTAATGTTGGCAGCTATGTTGATGTCTTCTGACTGTAATAATTATGGGTATTGCTGAAAACATATTAAATATTTTAAGTATTTATTGTCACCACCACTTCTATCATATAAAGTTATTGATTTAAATTCATCAGAGAAACTGAAATGTAGAGATAAAGGGTTTCTTAAAATATTTATAGAAATTGTAATAGTATCAATAAACATGTAAACATAGATTGGAAACATTGTAAAGATGGATAGATGCCACACACCTTTTTTTTCTTATCCCCTTTCCCAATGTAAGATACAATAGAGATAATTGAAGATGTAACTTTAATATGCCACAGTTTTTCCAAATCTAAATTTCTCTTGTTTTGCATTATTGAAGCTTATGAAATGAATTCTACATCTTAAAATGATTAAAAGTAAAGCTTGCTTAAAAGAATGTTAATAATTATTTACCTTGTAAAACAAGTCTCATGGAAAAAGGTATTTAAGAAATTATTATGAAAGTGATCATTTACAAAAGTCTATCATTTATTTAACCTCTGTATTAAGTTGCTATTTTAATTTTACGCTTAGTTAATTTTTACTGTATTTTTCTAATGAGTTTTACTTTGTACTTACTTTTGTTGTACTCTTTGTTTTACTTGCTTTTTGTTGTGCTCTGATACCATCTCACTTTTTAAAAAGTTTAAATCCTCGATTTGTGTATTATTTGACATCCATAGCTTCCATAGCTTCTAACAACAGTTTTTCACCTTTCACGTGCAAGTCTTTATAAAAGATGTTTTACTCACGTGTCAATGTGAATTATTTAAAATCAGAGTAGTATTTTGTATGGTCAACTTCTTGAACTCAAGTTCTTTTGAAAATGGGTCAAGATTTGAAATTTGGAGTTGAAAGGATAGAACTTTTTCTACTTTCTCCCATAAATCATGCTTTAAATAAAGAGCAATGCGCAATACCTATAGGTTTAAGGAGCAATATTAAATTAAGTCCATGTCGTATTTCCATCTTACATAAGTCATTTTTAATTTATGTAAGTTTGAAACTTAACAGAATCTGTTCGCCTCTGATGTTTTATGACATATTATTGTTTTACTTTTCAGAACGGAGTTTATGAATCTCCCATTTGTAGCTGTAGAATGTTGCCTGGGGAATGTTACATATCCAGAAGGTAAGTGATCATATTTAATAATCTTATCAAAAAACGCTTCAGAAGATATTTTATCCCCCCTTATCGCTTGCTTCTTGGCGTAACTTAATAATATGTCCCGAAAACAATCGGGAAGTCCAGTGTTCGAATCCGAGCGAGGCACTAAGGATTTCTTCAGTTTCTTAGCACAGCAAAATTCTAAAAGTCTGTACAAGTGACGCTACAACTAAAAGGTGGTGGACGTAAATTCATCACCACCAGGATTTAGGAACGCTTCTGGAGAACGAAATTTAAACCAAACGTTTCAGCAAATTTAAGCAATAAATTGGCTCTTTGTAAGTTTAAAAAAAGTCTGGAATAGCAACAACTTCCGGTTGATCGTTTGTAAAAATAATTTGTCTCGAAAATCTTATTTTTTTATAAACATTTTGGCTAAGTTTATTTATAATGCTAATCAAACAAACTAAATTTGAAATGTTTTGGACTGTATTCTAAAGTCTCATTTTTTCTGGTAACATAAAGTAAAGACTATATAGATATAAGCGAGTTACCTCTATGTCTAGATAAGCAAACAGGAATGTATAAAGGGTACAAAAGACATTTCTATTAAGAACTCAAATAAGTTAAACAGGAGGCACTCCTCGCGCTCACGAACTCAGCCAGGATTTAAGGGTAGAAATCAAAAGTAAGTAATTGAAATTCGCATTCTGGCAGAAAAATGGATAGACAGAAATGAGAGTAAAGTTTCCCAACATAAATACTATTCAGTATATTATATAGTTTTTCATTAAAAACTGTTATGGCCTTCGAGTGAACTACCACTTTCAGTTGTCCATTAAAAATGTCATGCATTCCGTTTAAGGTAAGTTTTACTAACACTTCATCAAATCTTTATATGAATCCAGAACGCTTAAATTCGGAAAACAGAAATTATTTAACGTTTCATATAAGAGTTATCGAGGACGAAAAAAATCATCGCACACATACAGACACAGAAACAGATAAACTAAGTGTAAAAATAGTAAAAACATGTAAGTGTTTCATCTTCATTCACTGAAAACTCACAATCAGAAATGTTGCATCCGGAATGTAAAAAAATAAACTGCGAAAAGTAACAAAGTTAATTTAATTTGTATACCTAAACACATAATTTTTTAATGCCTTTAAACAAGCAATGAATATTAAGTAGGAAATCTAGCTAGGGAGGAGCAATCTGTCCCCAGGCGCAGCCTTCAGGGGGAGCTAAATTCATGTTACGAAATTTAGAATGAAATGTTTTTTATTCTTGGCAATCAGGAGGGCGTGCGAAATCTTCAGCCTTTCCCGATCGCTGAAAACCCTAGCTACGGCTGTGAGGAAATGACTTTCATGTAATACTTGTAAAGGAAAATAATTACTGTTATGCATTTGCTGAATATTGATTAAGGCAGTTCTATAATATTTTCCCACGAAAACATCTCTCCGTTTAAGCTGATAGCGATTAGGAGTTTTGCCATGACTAGATATCCAAGACATCAAGAAATTGCTTCTTAATTAAGAGATTCCTATGTTAAAAATAAAATCTAATTGTTTTGATGATGTTTTTTAGTAATATAAGTCTTTTGATATATTTGTCTTCTTTCATTTGTTCAAACAGTACCAGATATTTCCCATACTTTTCTATTTCATGTCCCGAGACGAAATGCAAACAAAGACCGAAAGTTTTAAAATTGTCTTTTTCTTTATAAGCGGAAATTTAGTTTTATTAAAAAATGTAATACAGATTTTGAAATCTCTTTCAAAGGACAACAAGCATGGTCTGATGAGGCTCTTCGAGTGATGGAGGACATGTGTGCAAATACATCTCTTTTCGCTATCTGTGATCGGTATTCGAGCAGCAATATACCGTACGTTCGCTTGTTCAAGTTGTGTGGAGACAAAGTAAGTAAAAAGAAATTAATTCAATTATTAATAATTATTCGGAATTCATTCTTAAAGGAGAGAAATTTTGTTACATGTCATATATAGATAAATTTTATTTCTTGTTTGGTTCAAGCAATGCTATTTAGTTCAATCCTTATAAGACTTTCATTTAAAGTATGTAAGATAATTTTCAAAAGATAGAGTTTCTAAATCTTTTATTACAGCTATTCTATTATGGGCTATTTATTCCGTTTTGCCATTTTTCGAGAATTCACTGTAAATGTACGTATCACTTTACAAACTGTTGCCACCAAATATAATCGCCTTGTGTTATATTTAAAGAAATTAGATAATGAAGAATCTGCTTAAATGTAAGTTTGTTTCTAGCATTGTGATAAAACAACGGTCACTAGAGCCATTAAATTTTGAATAACGTAATCCTCCTCTGAATATGGGCATTTGGAAGCCAAATTTGGAATTTGTTTTATTATCGATTTCATATTTTGTAATACTTAAACGAATTTTCGATTAAGAAACTCAACGATTTCAAAGCGAACAATGGCAACACAGTACGGGGAAAAAACAATTTTATCTTCAGCGCGCGAGACTGTGTTTCAGAATTCTAAAGATATGCTCATTTTAAAATTATTTTGCGATATTGTTGTTGAATTGAATTTTATGGTTTAAGAGCGAAGAACAGGATATTTAATAAAGAAAGAAAACGTTAAAAAACTCCTTTGAGTGTAACGTAAAATCTGAAAGCTTTCATTTATATATGTATATAAATTGCCCTCTGATTTAGCAATTGGTTCATTCTTTGAATTTACAGTTGTGTGTACAAAGGTTTTTCGCACATTTTTAGAAAATTTTCATTGCATTTGGAGAAACATTTTATCTGAACGTTTTGTGTTTTAAATGTTCTATTTCATAGCCCTTATTCTTCACTACCTTTCTACATCGTAATTTCCAAGATAATAAATCGTTTTAAGTATCGAAAAGGTATTTTTTCAAAAGTACTTGTAGGTCGACGACTGAACTATCCGCTTTTTAAAAGTCGAAAAGAGCAAACGTCCATGGGTGATACAGTGTGAGATTTAATACCGATGTGAGTGAAAAGTATAGCCTTGATACCCGTTCCTTGTTCCATTTTTTCCAGGAAATTAACAGTCGATTTTAAAGTGTCGCTGCTTGCTTTGTCTTGATGCAGTTCTACTGACTGACCACACTGATGTGCGTAAAGAGAAGGTTTTTTATATTTGAAATTTGGATACAAAATATGTTTTTGATAATATGTAGAGATATTAAAATTTTTTTCTAGTCTCTTTATTTTTAATCTCGCTATTTTTTTCAGGAAATTAACAGTGGGTTTGGGCACGCGACTGCTTGCTTTGTCTTGATGCCGTTTTACTCATTAATGGCATTGTGGGTAAAGGAAAGGCTTTAACATATATAAAGTTGATATAAAACAAGTTTCTGATAATATGTGGAGTCGACCTCCACATTTTTGTCAATCTCTTCATTTTCAATTTTCCGTTCAGCACCATTCACACCTGTTTAGCACGGTATCAGCCATAGCTCGCATGCGTAAATAAGTAGCTGACTCAGAAAAACCATCGATCGATATTCGCTTTCTGTAATTAGTCGGTTTTGTATACCAGGTGGCTTAAAGTTGAAAAGCTAGAACATTTAAGCAAAATCCTTAAGTCAGTTTTACTGACGTAGCGAAGTCTGATTGCCTAGCAACGAAGCTCGGCTTAGACTACATATGATTTTAAAACCACCCTGTGATCGAAGCTTTATAGTAAAAGTTCTAGACAGGAAAGCCATAATGCTTACGCAAGCGGTAAAAGGTAACATTTAAGAAGGTTCTACAGTATACTCGGACTTATAAAAAGCAACAAGAGTTGCTACTTTCGAACATTTCAAAGTTATTTAAAGATATAAATGTGTAGATCTGGACACCAGAATACACACACAAAACATTGAGCAATTGTGAGGTTTGGCCAGATGGCGGTATAAAAGACATGGGACAGCGCGATACCACTTAGATATTGACATGGCTGAATTCATGTGGCGTTGTCTTCAAAAATAAAAAGACATTTTTGTTTCTGTTTTGCGTTCTATTGCAGATTTTATGCCGCAAAAATGATTTATGACATGCTTAAATTATCATTAAATAATTTATTTCATTTCAAATTAAAAATAATACATTGCTATAAGTTCCTATGTTTTCATAGAAAATTTTCCAAGTGGCAAAAATAATGACAAACAAGCAGTCATTTAACTCTTTCAAGTGGTGAGCGTTTTGAGTGGGTCTCGGGACTACTTCATGTCTGCAGTTCTTTTTATGTTAGCGAAGCAGGTAAATGAAAGATGATTGTTTGATATATTAAAGTTAATAGATCAAATTAAAAAGTCTAAGGCAAGACACTTTTTTGTTTACATCTATCAACAACGAAATAAAACGTAAAGGTGTGAAAATTGTTTGTGTTTTTCGTAATAAGGAGGGGGGCGGGAAGAAGAAAGTTTTTAGTTCAGAAAACAAGTGATAAGGAAAGAATTATTAAAGGAACAGAATTTTGAACAAAAGTTACTGATTGCAGACATTTGTTATAAAACGAAACTTTATGCCATTTGAGTCATAAAACATTAATTGAAAATTAGTTTAATTCAAAAACTCTTGATATTTTTTCTATTAAACAAATTAGCCAAATTATACGTTTTAGATGATTGCTTGGACAATTTTTCCTCCAATTTTGTTTTGATTTCGCATGAAAAAAATTAAGATTCAAATCGATCCGCTATAATATGTTTTTGAATATGTATTTTGATACTTCTGATGCAATTAGATATTCTGACATTATCTTAATTTATTTATTTCAGACCATCTTCATCAACAGAGAATTGGTGGCGAGAGATTTGGCAAAGTGGACTAATTTGCCTAGTTTCTGAAAAAGAAATGTTTCTATTTTAAAAGGTATATGATATATACAAATTTACACAATTTTCGTGTCTCTCTCTATATATACATATGTATGTATATATTGTACATAACGTAAAGTTCCATGGTTTTTTATTGCCATTTTGACACTATGTAATGTTTTATTCTTTTTTCCAAGCGTTTCGAAAATGTGTAGGGAAAACAGTTTTTGATCTCAAATGGATCAGGAGAACGAAATATATTTTCGAAACATATTAATCGACTTTTATATGATTAATGCCTTTCATAAAGTTTGATGAATCATTTTTCAGTTTTTGATCTCAAATGGATCAGGAGAACGAAATATATTTTCGAAACATATTAATCGACTTTTATGGAGCTTAAATTCATTTTTCGCTGATGAGTTCTCAATTACAGTTTCAGTAAAAGGATATTAATTTTTATTTGTATAATTTTGTATATTTTCCTTTTGCATTTTTATTTTTCGAGATGGGTCTATAAATTCTCTCTTTAATTGGATTAGAATGGATCAGGAGAACGAAATATATTTTCGAAACATATTAATCGACTTTTATGGAGCTTAAATTCATTTTTCGCTGATGAGTTCTCAATTACAGTTTCAGTAAAAGGATATTAATTTTTATTTGTATAATTTTGTATATTTTCCTTTTGCATTTTTATTTTTCGAGATGGGTCTATAAATTCTCTCTTTAATTGGATTAGTTTTGATATTGCGTTAAACCTCTTATACATGGTTGCAATTATTATATTATAGGAGAATTGCCTGGCTTTTATTACAATTTACTAATTAATTTAGATGTTTTAGGTTTATTCTGCTTCAGTTCTGCTGTAGCTACTTCAATCCTGCTATAGTGCAGGACGGGCTTAAAAAAAGTTTATTCTAATTTTTGAATTCGAATTTTCAGCCTATTTATATATTTCTTCTCAAATATATAACTTATATATATGTATATTCTTACACATACTTCTTATATATATATATATATACACATATATTTCATATATACATAAATTTTAAAAGAAAAAATGAACGTGTGTAAAAATGTATATAGGAAACAAAAAAAAAGTAAAAAAGAAAGAGAAATAATAATTATTTATTATTGTTTTAAAGCCTTCTTAAAGAAATTGTCAGTAGATATGTATTGCACAATAAATATTTATGTACTTACATTAAATTAATGCATTGAAGTGGCACAATTATGTGCTTGTGGCTTTCTAATTAGATATTTTGACATCTATTTATTATAAGTTTTAGTCATATTTGTTATTTATATTATATCCGTGTTGTTAAATCTGTATGAATATTCTTTGCTTAATTACTTAGTTATATTTTATTTAATATTTAAAAATGAGTCGTAGTCATAAAGATACAACAAATATCATTCGAAGATTGATCATTTTTCATCATAAAGGAGATAAATGGATCCGGGATATCGCTAAATGAGTAAATTTATCTCATTCTATGATGCAGTATGTGATAAAACGCTTTAAAGAAAAAAAAACTCGGTGAGAAAAAAATGCGGCCCAAATTTGGAGAGAAATCGCGAAAAGTCGTCAAACCTGTCGACATTTAGGTCCGGTCCTTGTATCACCGTAATAGACATAGTAATTGAGTAACTGTGATTGATGTTCTTTGTTGCCCTAATTGTAATTCGACCCTCATTTTCCTTCCATCAATTTGGAGAAGCAAAAAGTACTAGAAATATCTCGGCATCCGGATGAAAACTGTATAAGACCGGAAAGAGGGCATTTGCTCTACGTTGTTAGTTCAGTGTGAGTTAGAGTACTGAGATATCTCAGAGTTAGCTTTGCTGATTAGATGCGAAGCTAACTCGGAGATAGCTCTGTGATATTCTCAGTTCCATGATACTCTGAAAAGCTGTGCGACTATTTTTGTGGAAAGTTCCAGAAAACTGAAGTGCTTCCTTTTGATAAAATAAATTTTATCCGCCTATCATCGAAGTTGTGTGCATTCAATCTGTTACGAACCCGTACGCACGCAACAGTATATATTAACTTATTTCCTTGTTGCAATGATGTAATTCGTCTACGTAATTCTAAATCTAATCTATACGAATTAAACTGCAGCTACCAGATAAAACTAAATAAAATTACTTCAAGAATGTTCTGTTTATAAAGAACAACAAGAACAAAACACATGAAACTACTAAAATAGCGTTTGCTGTTTGAAATGATGAAGATGAAAATTTTTAGCTAAAAAACGCACTCAGAAAATAATATAAAATGGCCAGAATCGTTCAATGAAGCAACTTGCAAAACTGAAGAAAGCTGTTACTTAATTTAGTCATTACTTTTTTTTTTTCGGCGAGCACTTAGCCGACTTAGGCTTGACCACTGCTGAGTCCGTATGTAATGGTCCCTTTATTGAGGAAGCACCTAACAGGTGGACCACCATTACCTCCTATGAAGAAACGGACAGCTACAGCCATGCCTTCTCCGGGACTAGAACCCGAGTCCTTCGCTATCGCACTAGGCTTCCCTGTCCACTATACCGTCTGGACGGCAGTCATAAAAATTAGTATTTTAGCAAAAATATGTTTTGAGCATGTAGTCTGGTAAATATTTCTCTCAATTTTATTGTTTGTTTCATGCGAGAAATGAGTACTTTAAACTAATTTACTAATATGTTATAACAACGCAATAATTTATTAGCATTTGATATTTATTGCGGAATATTCTCCTGTCTTTCAGATTATATTCAGCAACAGAGAATGAATTACAAGTGATTTAACAAAAGGGACATTATATTGCAATACATCATTTTAAACTGAAACGGATCACAGTCAAGACAACAAGAGCTATGTGCGCCTTTATGGAGAACTTTATGAAAGCAGCTCATTCATCGGAATTTTAATGTTATAAGCTATGGTTCAAACATCTGATTTATTAACATTAATCACATTTTTCATCTTTGAACTACCTAAGACTTGCTTCTCAAGAACTCATATGACATTTAGCTATCTTTGTAACCGGTTTCAATGCTATTTAAAGAACAGTGGTCATATTCATCATTAGTTTTTAAACATTTATTCATCTTTTATTGATTTTAAAATTATTTTGTTACTTATTTTTAATTACATTTATTGCATTATTAGGATTTAATTCAATCATTTTAATTAAACATGTTTGAAATCCTCCAGAAACACTATATTTCCAATTCCGGAAATTAAGCTCTTGTTGTTTATGTTATATCGCTATAGTTGTTTATGTTATATCGCTCTGATTGTTTATGGTATCCCTATAGTTTTATTAAATGTGTACAACAATACATATAATATGTATCCATTGCTGTATGCATCATATTAGTAAATTTTCTTATTCGGGATTTAAAAGAAAAACTTTCCAGTAAAATCGGAAGATTTATCGTTCTTAAATTAAATTATATGCACTATTATCCGCAAATTCATTTTTCATGTTATTTTCAGTGTGTTTTTTCCGGTTAATGTTATTTGATTTCAAATGTTTTAATCCATGCTATTGCCCATTATGTTTATAACACATTATGCCAGGAAACATAACCTGATGCTAACATTTGAAAGAATGAGTTAAATATTGTGTATAATTCTATAAAAATCGTGCTAATTAATTTAATGGTTCTATTACAACATAAATTTATATCAGTCTGGAATTATTTTGAAGAATAAGTAAAATATCCCGGTCTTAAAATATCTCAAACAATATTTTTTTAATATTGTATGTGATGTTATTTTCTACAATATTACAGAAATATGAGATAATTTAATTATTCTCACACCGGCAGTATCTTATACAATATTTTAATAAATATTGTACAAGATAATATGCCTCATACAGTAAATATTGTATAAGATATTATAGTAAGTTTTCTGGTTCCACCTATATTCTCATAAAATATTTTAATAAATACTGTTTTAGCACCAATTATATTTTTTACAATATTATGAAATAGTTTAGTAAATATTCTAGATCAGCTAATATTTCATGAAATTTGTAATAAATATTCTATGAGATGAGAGAGAACAGATTTCTGAACCCTGTAAGCATGCTAAGTGATCGAAAGTATCAGCCATTCCCGGCAAATGTTTTTCACTCCTGGTGGCTGATTCAACAAGCTTTTTTATTCTTGAGAAGCACGTTGTTAATTTGAATTACGTAGCGAAATGGAAGCAATGTAGCCGGATATTTTTTTATCGGATTTGTGCATTTTCTACATCTTTGAAACAACAGACTTCGATGAAGGAAAGATCAGAAGGTAGTTAGCAAGTTGGATAGCAGGAAAACGGGAGAGAGAGAGAAAGTGGTGCATTCTAATCGGTCATGTCTAAGATGTAAATCTAGTTTGGAGTAAATCCATTTCAGTTCAGTTTCAAGAAGTAATTTTTGATTTAATGAATCAATTATTCCTGTCACAATAAAATTCTAGTGAAAATCACTAGAAATGTCACTAAAAAAAAAAACTCACCGTTTAAAGAGTCATTTCGTAATGGATTCACTGCATCGCGTCTTTGGTGATTTTCTTCGCGTGTAATATTAACAAGACTCAGTCCCTTTCAGTGTTCTCCTCGAAAGCATCAAGCTCTTGCCGCTTATGTATTCTTTGCGTGTTGCGCTTTAAATTTTCTAATGTAAATTTAATGTTTTGTCATTAATTCTAAATTAGATCGTACATAAAAAGCTTTTAAATGCAATTGTATTAAATGTTTGAATAATTCCTTGTAATTTCATTTGTATGTTGTAATTTCATTTGTGTTTCTCTTAAATTATTTGTATTTTGTAATTTCATCTACGTTTCCTTGTCATCGTTTGTAAAGTTTTGACATTATTTCTAAATTCAAAGTTTTGTCATTATTTCCAAATTAGATCGTACAGAAAAAGCTTTTAAATGAAATTGTGTTAAAGGTTCGACTAATTCTTTGTAATTTCCTTTGTATGCTGTATTTTCTTTTGTGCTTCTCTTAAATTATTTGTATTTTGTAATTTCATCTGTGTTTCTTTGTCATCGTTTGCATTTTGATAATTAGTAATTACTTAATAAATGATTTGAGATACACTTGTGCTTGTCGCTTTTTTGTCATTTATAACAGTATATTTTAATATCTAAATGTATTTTCTATTTAAAAAGGACCTTAAATTATTAAAACGAAACTAACAAGATTATTAAAAGTGAATAAACATTTTCTTTTATTAACAGATGCTTACAGCATTTTAAAAAATATAAATATACTGGTATGAAAATATAAATTCACATAAATAAATGATAAGAAAAAAAATTGCTTTCTAAGGGTAGAAGAGGAAGATGACCCATAAAACATTCATATTTATAAAAATGCTCCTCACTGGAAGAAATTTAAAGAAACGCTGGTTTAATACAAGCACTTATTATTTCAGTTGCACGTTTTAAAAATAAAATATGTGTTTTTCATTACTGAAAGATTACGAGAGTTTAAATTTTTCAGAATTAGAAACTTAGCTATTCAGAAAACTTGCTTCACCTCCTACCAAGGAAACATGTGCTTCTTTTTAGTTTTTAAATTAATATTTGCGACAATACAGCAAACAACAGTCTCGAGTTTATAGTTGCTATCTGATATCAAGAAGTGCTAAAAATATCCATTTTCAATTCCTGGATTAATTTATTTACATTAATGAATCTTCTTGTTAAGAAAGAGACAAATGTGAGGTTTCGTGAAATTAACAATTAATTAGAATTAATATTAGATCTTAACCAGAATATTATTTATTCAACTGTTTCTTTTCCCAGGTCCTAATAAAATCGTTGAGTAACTTTTTTTCTTCGTTTTTCAGCCTGTATTACAAATATCTGGCTCTGCCCATGCCTCTTCTTGAGAAATTGAATTTAATAGATAAAACTGAATACTTTCGAAATGAATTAAATTTGAGTTAGTTAAAATAACACGCCAAATAAAGATTATTGGAGTAGTTACAGCAACAAGACTTAATGAATATTATGCTGATTCTTGTTGCTTTAATTCCTCCAATAACGAATTAAGTTGTTAGGCTTATTTTGCTGTTGGAACGCTTGCTTTTAATAATGCTTTGAAACCTCGCTCTAGAGTTACCCCGTGGAGGGCGTTATTCAATTGAAACACGTATTCCATGTCCGATTGTTGAAATAATTTAAGTTTCTTTTACTAACGGTAAGCAGCTGAGTAAAAAGTGCAATTAAAATTATACGCAGTTCAAAATAGTCAACCAGATTATTCTCTAGCATTCTGGTAGCTTTTAAAAATATTTACCTGTAAAGTTATACAGTTTTCAGCAGGTTTTACATCTATAGCTTCCGGATTATACGCCTCATAGTTAGGACTAAGAAAAAATGAAATCTGCAAAAGTGACTTAGTAAACAATCGTCTCTCATACTTAAAATTGTAACTGCATGTTCTCTTAGGAAACTAAGAATTTTATCCAATTAAAGTCTCTTTTCTTTGATTTTTTAAATTCAAGGAGGTTAGAATAAGTATAGTAAGTCTCCACTGTCCCATGAAATGAAAATGAAGTCATGAAACGTCACTGTATGACGTCATAACTTATTATAGCCACTGAAACAGGCGGACTTCTTTTTGGATTTGTTTACATTCTAATTGGTGTTGCCTACATGTTAGCTATTCAAAATTAAACATTTATAAGTATTCCATTCTAATTCTAATACTTAACATAAATAATTTTCTATTTCGAAATATCACAAGGATTGCAAATAACTAAAATTTAAATACATGGAAATGTACAGACGGCAGTTATAAGACAAACGTATACATGGTAAAACCTAGAATACCGGTGAACGCTTTAATGGCATTTTATGAAAATTATGCTTAAAGATACTTCACTGAGCCTGCGGTCGCATATATTGGCCCTCGGTATCTGTATGATTTTATTAAACAATTGTTTCGTAGTCTTATCCGTACGATGTACGGCAGTCATGATAAGTCACAAGCCACGTTTGCTGACATCTCTTTGGCTTCACTTCTGTGTGACGTCGAGCCCTTCTAGTCTAACCTGATTACACTTGTTTTGTTTTATAGTTTTTATTGCATTTTCATGAGCATCACTACAGCTGAAAATGATATTAGCAAATGTAAGAATGGCAAAACTATATCCAGAAACATCCATAAATTGTTCGGAAATGTAGAGCTGAATCGCTTGAAACAGTAAACTTGCAGAGTTTTGTGCTAATTAATACAGCTATATTATACTGCTCAAAACAATTAAAGGATATTGCGGTTTTAGGTCGATTTTGTGGCTGGGAAACTTTTTAGCTGATTGATGCATGGTCGACAGACGTAGTAGGCTATATGAGAATAAATTACACATGTTTGGAAGAAAAAAATGCATTTTATTGCGCATTTGTGTACAAAAGAAAAAAAAACACAATTTGTGCATATGAGAAAAAAGAATAAGAAAAGGTGTTTTCTTCAAAGGAAATCATTTTCAGTAGGGGGTATGGTTTCCACGGACGGCCAGCAACGTTGAACACCTTTGAGGCATGGAGTCAATGAGGCTATTAATCACGAGTTGGGGTATTCTGTCCCACTCTTCCAGAAGAGCTCTTTCCAGTTCTTGGAGAGTTTGTGGGGGTGGTTGGCGGCCAGCAACTCGTCTTCCTAGAGCGTCCCAAACGTGCTCTATTGGATTCATGTCTGGAGAACACGCTGGCCATTCCATTCGTACGATTCCTTCCTCGAAAAGGAAATCCTCCACCAGGTTAGCACGATGTGGCCTGCAGTTATCGTCCATTAAAATGAAGTCATCTCCGATTGCTGCAGCGTAAGGGACTACAATAGGTCTGAGGATCTCATCCCTATATCGGCGACCAGTCAGAGGTCCATCTCGAATGATGTAGAGGTCTGTGCGCCCGTCAATGGAGATGCCACCATACACCAACACTCCCCCACCGCCAAATCTGACACTTTCGTGCACGAACGCAGGATTATTCCTACTGCCGCGGTCCCTCCAGACGAAAATATGTCTATTATCAGGATGAACAGAAAAACGGGACTCGTCAGAAAAAAGAACATTGCTCCATTCATTTCTCCTCCAGTTCACATGCTCTGTTGCCCCCTCCCTGCGGTCGCGACGATGTCTTGGTGTTAGTCTAACACATACCATCGGTCGGCGAGCATACAGGCCTACACCATGGAGCCGGTTTCGGACAGTCTGAGTTGAAACCGTCCTACCAGTAGCCGAGCGAAGGTGTTGTTGGAGAAGAGTAGCATTCATATTTCGGTGTCTTCGAGCCGATAACACTAAATAACGATCTTCATTGGGCGTTGTTGCCCGTCTACGACCTTGCCTTGGTCTTCGGCCTATACTTCCAGTTTCCAAAAACGGTTCCAGATCCTGGAAATCACACTTTGTGACACTCCAATGGTTTACGCTACCTCGGCTTGAGTTTGGCCCCCTTCTAACCTTCCAACAACTCTCCAAGCTTCTGAATCGGTTAAATGACTTCGCTGAGACATCGTACTCATCGAAACAAAGCAGTCACTGAATGCCGATCATCCTTGTCTTCATTGTCTTTCATTCAGTTGAAAGTCAAATTTCATTCGCTGCCACTGAAGCGACGTTTTTGACGTCGAACTCAAAATTAGCATACTCCACAGTTTGAAAATCAGAAAAATTTGCATTTGTGATTCTCTTCTTCCATTTTCGGCAAAAAAAAATTCCCTTATATCTTTATTTTATATAAAACTTACAATATCCTTTAATTGTTTTGAGCAGTGTATTATTAACCCAAAAGCGAGTTAGCCACATATTAGTCTCGACACGGGAATCGGCGGCGTATCACTTGCAATGTCTGAACCACTTTCCAAATTGTTGCCATGAAATATTATCGCACTGTGTTACCTTTAAAAACTAAATAATGACGAATATCCATGAATGTATGTATGTTTCCCGCACTGTGAAAAACGGCGCTACCTAGGGCCATCAAGTTTTGAATAACGTAGTCCTCCTCCCGAACATGTGCACTTAGAAGCCCGAATTATAAATTTTATATTTCATATTTTGTAAAACTTTAATAAATTTAACAAATTGGACGATTTGAAAGTGAACACTGTACGTATTGAAACATCGTGATCTCCAGCTCGCGAGACTGTATATCGGAGATTCAGAAGGTATGTTTTTATTAAATATTTTGCTATTCAACTAAATTTTATGTGACGCAAGTGCAAAGAACATTATACTTAATTAACAAATTTAAGACGCAAAACTTTAATACTAAAAAGGCAAAAAAAAAATGTTTTGCAAGCCATTTTACTAAAACAACTGTACGGTGATATGATGAACTGAGAAAAGACTAAAAAAAGAAAGCAAAATATATGCGAATACTTCACACTTCGCTGGTAATACTAAACACATGCTCCTTTTAAAAGTTTTGTAAATATGCTGTTAAATTGCATACGGCATAAGACAAAAAGAAATGGGTTAGCAAAAGTGAGTGCAACAGCAGACCGGTAGACTGCAAATTCAGCTACAGCGTACAAAAATCTTAACGAACCCTTTTGGGACGACCAATAAAATCTGGGCCCTTTCAAATGTTTCTTTTCTTTGCCTTTCTATGAATTTTTTGGCGTTACTTTTAATTCTACTTCCATGAAATCCTATCAGGATACACATTAGTTGATACATTTAAGAGCAGATTTCTTGAGTTCTCAGGTAAGCCTTTGAGAATTGTCGCTGACCGTTCACTGTGTTAGATCCTTTAGCTACTAAACTGCTTAATCAGCCTTTAGTTTAGCTAGCCGTAATTGCTTCATGAAATCTTGGGGTCTGATACAAAGCTTAGTAGACGCGAATTACTTTGTATTCAATTTGAATATTTGTTCTGATTTTCCTCACAAGCTGTGAAGATTGGGATATACCTTCCGAGTTTTGTGTAATCTTTAGGCTGGCGAGTGAATAAAACATTTTATTTTAAGCATTGATCTGAGTTTATATTTCTGGTTTAGTTTATTGTATTTCATAAATAAAATGGAAAGATAAATCTTTAGGTTTAGGGGATTATGGCAAAGCACTTTACGGCTACCTGTCTAAAGGGAGGGAGGCTTTTGTGGCGGACTTTCAAAGAGAAACGGTTTCATATAGATGGTAGAATACGAACTACGCGAAATTTAATTGAAGACCTCCCTTTTTACCTAATCAGAATACCCTCTTCTTAGTGTCAACTTCCGCACAAAGAACTATAGCAGCCTCACCTAGATACCAAGGCTGAAACAGAACGAAGAAAACCCACCAACTGCGCGATTTTAAATTTTGCTTTTCGTCTCAAGAAGATGGGTGCTACAAAAAGTCATTTATCCATATTATTGGGACATTTCATTGAGATTTCAACCCTCTATTTTTGTTTATCAGATGTAAAAATGTGCGTACTAAACAAATATTAAATTAAAAATCTGGTATCTGCTAAAGTAAAAAGGAGTTTCTTTTATAATTAAATTAGTTTTATAATGCTTAGAAGATTAATGAGCCAAATCTTGGTTATTCTCTACAGGAATTCAGAAGTTTCCAAGTACTAGAATATATATATCAGCTTTGACCTACATAAAAACGATAGATTAATGATATACAGAAACTGATAATAATTTATGTATTATTATTATATATATAAATCAACCCATCAAACATCGGATTTGCAGCGCACCTTAAATCAGTTTTCTTGTCTAAATATTAAAAAATCTTCTAGTATACAATAGTTTTAATTTTCAAATTTACCATTTTAGATAAATACTTCTAATTTAATTTAAAAATTTTTCTTGATTAAATCTAAAAGATAACTTTTATTAAGCGATTCTAAATTCACACCAATATTATTTTAAGAGATGCTTTAAGCTTTCCGTTTTTAAGCATTGTAGTTATTTTAAAGTTATTTAATTTTCCTACAAATTCCATATTTTAATAGTAGAAACGTTTAAATATTTATTTATTATGTTTTCCAATTACTATAACCGTATTTCACTCTTCTCTTCCTTTGAATTTTGAACTCCCTTTATTCACAGCTTGGGACTTCAACTTCATCTTCATCCATTTCTTTTTCATATATTGTTGTATGGTATTCCAGTTTTCATGTATCTAGAATTTGTATATTGTATTGTACTTATGACAACTTACATTTAAATAATAATTTTCTTTAAGTCTTGCATCATAATTCCAGTTAACAGAAGTTATCCAGTTCCAGTTTCATGCTTTTATGCTTACGAATATTATATCTTCTCTTTTCTTTAATATATTTTTTAACATATAGCATCTGATCAGCTTAATTTCAAGAGATCGTTCTCCAGGCCGAAAAGTCGCTAAACATTGGCAGTTCAACCGGAATTTCAAATTCCAGTGATACCTCAGATCTTTCTTTCTCTGTACATATTTAATACGGAAAATTGTGTTGTAAAAACTTCAGTTTACGAAGTAAAAATATTTTAAAAATTTAATCTTTAAAAAATACTGCAAAATTTTATTCATTGGTAATTTTCGCCTTTATCTTAGCGTATCGCTTTACAAATCCCATTAATCAGAAATAGTAAACAAAGAAAGAAATCCGGTTTCTGACATATATCGATGACAGTAATACTAAATTAAGCTACATTACATTAAGAATACATAGTAATATTAATATTGTAATATCTAATAAAATGTCTTCACTTCTACTTCCCTGTAACCTGAATCTTGGCCGTACTTATTGTTACCCCTGTTACTCTTTAAGCCTAAAATTATCCATTTATACTTATAGAATGTGAATGTGCAGCTGACTCGCGAGTCTTAGGCTGAACATCAATTCATGTTTGCTTCGTTGTGCTTATTCAGTTCTTGTATTTGGCTGACATAAAATTCGACATTAAGAAAGAAAAGGTTCAGCGTGACCTTCTTAGAAAGTCAGCAAGTGTATGTCTTTATAGTTTTAAAATTTTCAAAACCTGGCACTGAAACGCTAAGGGCGTAATACGTTATAGCAAGGGAGAAAACATGGTATTACCATATAGAAAGTACGATATTACTGATAAATGTAAACTTCTAATGCATAATAAAAATGTCCAGTCATCATAAATATAAATTTTAATAACCATTAACACATAATTCCATTCCAAGTCTTTGAAATGATCGATAATCCATGTAAATATCAGTACAACTCTCAGAATGAATAAAGACTGCTTTCCCGAAAATCACTGCAGCTAAAATATTTAAATTAAATTTCCAACTTCGTATTATTCTGAACACTGAGTCACATTTTGATAGCTAACAACTTTCTCATTCAAAGCGAGAATTCTACTGTGTCAGTTCGAGGGATCGTTTTCTTTTCTTTTTCTACGAGGAGGTATCCAAATCTTTTGGAAAAGTACTCACATTGAAGGGAATCATAATTTCTTATTTTCCCCTCCATTTGAGAAGTCAGAAATTCAATTTTACGTGTAATGGAAATAATTGAATGAGCTCCTTTTGAAATCGAATAAGTTATTCAGATTTTTTTTTCTTTTTTTGGCTCGAAACACGAAGAAGGTCTTGAATTATTTCCAGAAACTGAAGGTACTGATGCTATTTCGCCTAGACAAAGTAATCTTGAACTGATTCGAATTTCTTTGTTCACTTAAATACCTCGTTATATCTTTTCCTTTATAATCTGACTCCAAAGAACTTAATGCAAATCCATTGATTTTATATAGAAAAACACTGGTACGGCAAGTTATTTTCAGGTATTTTTAGCAAGTTATAAGGCAACGTGGATTAAATTATGGCCTGTATGACTAAGTAGTTTCCCAAATAATGTTTGTTTGCGTTCTCTACTTATGCTCTCCTGTTATACGTCTAGACTATAACAAGACGACTGCATAGCTTGACTACTTTCGAATACAACGTACTGATGCTATTTCGCTCAGACAAGGTAATCTTGAACTGACTCGAATTTGTTTGCTCTCTTAAGTACCTCGTTATATCTTTTGCTTTATAATCTGACTCCAAAGAATTTTATGCAAATCCATTGTTTCTATATAGCAAAATTTTGGTATGCCAAGTTATTTTCGGGTATTTTTCGCAAGTTATGAGGTAACTTGGGTTAAATTAAGGCCTGTATGACTAAGTTATTTCCCAAATAATATTCGTTTGCGTTCTCGTACTTATAAACTCCTGATACGCGTCTAGCCTATAACAGGAAAATTAAATAGTTCGACTACTTTCTAATAGAATTCGTTCGCGGTTAATTCAGAACTAGCTTGAATTAATATAACGTATTTTATAGAAAGGATGAGTTGACTTCCGCATAATCATAGCCTTCCTTAATTAATCCATTGTTCTAGTTTCAGAAACAGATATCAACCTAATGGAGCAAGTACTATGAATCTGCAATTGTGCTGTCTCGAGAGACACTTGTTTGAATACGAGGGAAATCGGAACTAAGGAAAAATATCCAAGTTACAACTTCTGAGCAGAAAATCTCTTCTTTCCACCCACCATTACATGCACTCTGCGTTTTGATTCTTTTGATAAGGTAACACATTTATAAATAGGCTTACCAGGTATCCCTCTTTGACCGGGGGTATCCCGGTTTGATGATGTGGTCTCTGTGTGTCGGTCAGTAGGTCATTTTATCCCGGTTATTTGGTAAAATTTTAACAGTGCCGAATATAAAGGAATTAAAAATAGTGCATCCTCGTATAAAAAGGCGATTTGGCAATTAAACTATCCCTTCTGTTATATTCGCTGTTGCCAATCCGAATATTTTATATGCAGATCTAAGAATAGGATGGTATTGAAAAAATTTCTCCGATACGTAAATCCCCAGCGGCTTTCACTGAAAACAATTTTGAAATTTTCGAATGGCAACACCCACTTTTTTCCTGAGGAAATTGATCAGCACATTGAGAAACCATAAATGGCGTTGGAACGATACACGAATAACGGAAAACTGCCGGCATAAACTATTTGCAAGAAAGATCAATGTACAGGACCAATGATAATATAATACAGAAAAGGAGGAAAAAAAGTAACTATTATTGGAATTACAAGTTTTCAGCATGTACAACGTTTCAGGATGGAGTCATCTTCCGTAACTTTGCAGTTTTGTTGCCAGCTCAATTCCCGACCTTACTGCGGTAGGTTTCTCGTTCTGGGATTATTTGAAATATAAAGTGCGCACATCAAATCCGCGAGATTTGTCAGAATTGAAAGATGTAAAACGTAAGATGTTACAGATTCTTCCTGCCATGTTACTTTCGTCATTATTATCAAAAATCTCCGGCATGCAATGCGCTCTCGTTTGTGAAGGTGGGTACGTTGAAAAGTTGTAATTCCAAGCAAAAAATAGTTCGGTCTCATCTCTTGTGTTGTCATTGTTCCTTTACGATGTTCTTTTAGCAAATGTCTTATGCCGGCAATTTTTGTCATACTCGTAACGCAGTTTATGGTTTTCCGTTGTACTGATCAATTTCTTAGGAAAAACCTGTGTTCTGCCCTTAAAAAATTTTGACTTTTTTAATTATAACCGTCAGTTTCAGAGTTCAATTGTTTTAAATCAACACAATCTCGAGCGAATACCTTCAAATAATAATACTTGAAGTTTAATTTCGATTGGTAAGTGGCTATGTGACTAGGGATTCCTATATCGGTGACTTTTTTTTTTTTTTTTTTGCCGTCCTGTATTTATCGCTTGATAGGACGGTTAGTGAGAGTAATGAATTGTGCAAATAGTGGATCCATATATCGTCCTTTATTCCTCCTCTGTGTAATCAAAATAAATGTAGGTTCTGTTATAGTTTTCATTTAGAAGTAAGGACATTTAATTACCTCTTGTTGACTCAGCATAATACTAGTGTTGATTCATATATATACAGAGCGTAATACATACAGTATCCTATGAGAAAATATCTTCTTATTTAGACAATACAGCCTTTATTTTCGCCGACACTTTATATTTTGACGTTTAAATCACATAAAAACATTTAATGAATACAAGTACAGGGTGTCCGACTAGAAAGGGGCCCCGAGAAAAATGTGATACAAATCTCATAGCAACAGGAAAAATAAAACCAAATTTTTACATAACATGCCTTTATGTCTGAGGAATTAAAATACATTACATATGGTGCTGGAAGTGATCTTCCCCCCAACTGTATGCATAGTTCTAAACGGCGCTGAATTTTCGTGTATGTTGCTGGTTCCACTTGCTCTTGCTGCAAGATTTTTATCACACTTTTTTCGAGCTCCTTTCGAATAAGACACACTGTATTTAGCAGCTGTTTCGTGAATTACTACAACACACTGCCTATTTCGTAATTCGTGGCTGCAAGAATAAACAAATGGGCCAGAAGCCTAGTTCTGCATTTTCTACGTGTTTGCAGCGGAACGACGCAGACACGTAACTAGAAACTATGGCAAGTATGGCAACAAGTTACTTTCACTGGTGGATCGCCTGGTAAGATCTTGTGAGGGAAAAAGGGCTTTAAACTAAATTCCTCAATTTGCCGACAGTCTTTGATTTGTATGCATGTATTCTACGTGAAAAGCCATTTGTATTTGATTTAGAATTAGAAAGAGCATACAATTTCTGTCAATTTTATAGTTGTGATAGAGGAATAAATTTAAATCTGTTGTTTCAGTATTCGTTGATATTTTGTTTTTCATTTTCACATATACAGCTATTTTAGTAGGGCTGAAATAATTCTTTTCGATTATGTCAGTATTTATCTCTCTTCTCTTTCTTTTTTTCATGTTTAATTAAGATTAAACTATGAATTTCATTAAGGAAGATATTACATAAAATAACTAACAATAGGTTTGGCAAATTACCAAATAGTAATAATAATAATAAAGGTTTGGCAAATTACCAAAATAGATAATTAATGTAATACAGGATATACATGAGGTAATTTATGTAAAAGAATACAGATGAATTTTATAGAATTTCAGATGCATGAATTTCTTAAAGAATGCTTCGGCGAAACTTCCTACTGATTTCCCAGGCTTAACTCTTCTACAGTAAAAGAGTTTCCGAATTCTGCTCCTGACGAATGTTTGCATAAATCGTTAACTGAAGTTAGAGAAATGTAATACAATTGCATTTATTCTCTAATATGAAGCCTACTATGAGAGACGGAAAGTTAACATCGACTTTTAAATAACTTAAACAAATTTAGTGGCCATATGAAATGAAAGTTCAATGAATGGAAAGAGATGCATTCGTTATAATGACAAAAGACCCTAATTCTTTTCCTAGAGTTTGAATACGCATTCGTTAACACATTATTCAAGATAGATTTAGACGTCGGATTCATTTAGTTGCATTTAAATGCAAGTAACTGTAACAAAGGCACTCGGAATATTGTGATGAGCTTCCAAATAATATTAAGACTAATAGCAATTTCCTGCGAGCAAAATTATAACAGTATTTCATGCCTTGTTTTAAGATCATGTTATCCATTAAAAATATGAACAGCCTTCTGAAAGGAGAGCTTTAGTTTTAAAATGAAGTTTTATGTGAAACATCTTGCTTTTGATATTTATTTAAGTACACGGAATTAATGATAATCTGCTTTTTTTAAATTCATCACGAGTTAGATTTAACTTTTTTTTATTAGAATATATAATAGTAACACTAATTTTAGCTCAAAAGGGGCTATTAGTCTTGAAATGGGATTTGTGTTGGCATATCACTTCTCAAATAGTTCTCAAATTCAGTTCACGAAACATAATCACCCATTATTATTTTAAAAGAAATTATATAATGAGGAATTTGTATGTGTATGCATGTTCTTCACATTGTGGAAAAACGAAATGTACTCATCAAATTTTGAATACCTGGACTCATCAAATTTTAAATAACGTATACTTCCACAATAGAATGTTAATGTTGGCATATATTTTCATACTTTTTTCAGTCTTTTCTCATTTCTTCAGATAAATATTCAGTTTTCTTAAAAAGATATCTAACATTTTTTTCTCTTTTTATTATTAATTTTTTTTCTGTTACCATAAATCATCATAATCACAAAATATTTAAAAACAGCATATCTTTAGAATCTTCGATAGAATGTTTGAGGCTGCCATACATACTTTTATATTCGCTGCATTATTTCTTTAAAAACAAGCCGTTAGCACAGACAAATGCCTAAAATAGTTATAAAATGAAATATATATATATTGATTTTTATGAGTAGAGTTGGAGTCATTTCATAAAGATATTGAATATTTCTAATCAGATAGATCATGATTTTAGCACATGTTTGTGAGTCAATTGCATGTAAATATAAAAAAAAATATTTCTAAGAACGGTGTTAATTGCTTTTAATTCGCCTCATTTATTACTAGGTAATTTTTGCGATAAATTTGACTTCATTGAATGACAACACCCCAGCGTATAGAAAGTATTTTACTTCAAGCCGCCGCAACACATTGCTTTCGCAGAGCCTAATTTGTTGCCGAGTTGACTTAATGTTGTCTGTCAGCGTAAATTATGAGATCATCCATAAAATCATACGTAAGATTTTCATATAAATCATTCACAAAGAATTAGAGAAGGCGAATGTGGAACTGATTTGGCGAAATATTAAACCGAATGTCAGTTCGTATACTTCGCTATGATGGATCGTTTCATGTATTAGGCTGCCTTAAAGTTTAACAGTTAGATGGGAAATTTTCTGCCTGACTTTTGCGAATAGTTGGTGAGAGTTTGCCTTTGTTAGTAAGACAAAAGCAATCACTTCCCGAATGAATTCAATTTAAAATTTAAGGGAGATCGTTCTCTGAACGTATTAAGGTAGGGGAATATTTTTAAAATTTGCATAATCTAGTTCTTCAACGTTAGAGTGAAGAATTTGCAAGGCAGAGAAATATGTGAGGAAATACTTAATTTAAAACGTTGTGGCAGCCGACCGATTTAATTTTGCTGTTATAATTTATGTGGGTTCTTGGATACTATCTTCAAACTGAAATAAAACTCTTTCTCCAAAGAAATAAACTTCATATGGCAAGATTCATGAGACAAAACTGTACATGACAAAAAAATTTACCAAGCACTTTCTAATATGCGAAACACAGAGCGCAACTCAAATCCGTATGTTAACTGGTTCCTATGCGATCACGACCCTTTTCCTCACTTACATCTCTGAAAGTAACATCTTTGTGACGGAAAAATAGGTTTATAGGAAAAGGGGTGACTTAGAATAATAACTTAGTAAAAAATTTCCCCCTTCACCCAGAAACAACCTCAATAAAACACGGCAGCCTAATACACGCATGTTTTAAAAATTAAGTAGCTACTGAACAAACTATTTAACGTAACAAAATGTCTCCTACGTAGAAGAGATACGTTTTGTTCAGCTGTATAGACCGGTAGTCTGCTCAGACGGTATAGTAATAAAATAATATTAAGTAATAAAATAACACATTCTAAATACAAAGCGGTCTGAAATTCTGTAGAGATGTAGATGGTAAAAAACCCCTGACCGGCTATTCCCCACCAAAGGGCTCTCTTTTAGAATTCCAAATTTGGGCGGAAGCTTTTCGTTACTTTTTTCTTGTTTACATTTTCGTGGTTAGCAAGGCACAGCGATACCTAATGTGCCTACTTGGGTGCACAGTGTCCGGCCTTGCTCCGATCTGTACCTATATAGACAGTAAATAGCAGAGGCGGTTAGGGAAGCAAACTGCTGTATTGGCTTCCGACTCAGGTATATTTCTTAAAACTGCGCGAAATTTGTACCAATCCAGATCTGGCAGACCACAGCCCCAAGGCCATGCTGACAGGTCCAGGCTTACGTTCCATTTATTAGAAGAAGTAAACGCAGATTAAAACATATAACTTGAATTAAACCTGAATAAGCTGTAATTCACACCATGTAATGTGCGAATACTAAATATAAATCCAGGATATGCATATTACGCAGAATATGCATAGGGTACCTTGTAATATAAACACTAAATAGGCATATATAATGTCCAAGATACATAAACATTGGCACTCCTAATTACAAATGCAAATACTAAATACAAATGCAGAAAAATGAATACAAGCTTCTCTATAATGGCAAATAAGAGCAAAGATGAACAATTCAATATGCAACAAATTTAGCAGCATTGCTGAGCTGGTAATAAAGCGGTCTGCCTAAGAATTGGAGTGAAAGCTGCAATCAGCCACAGATGCTAATGTTTCTCAGTTGATAAAGCAAAATGAGAGACTGTGTCTTTTACAGGCTGTTTCGCTTCACTAGGCATATTTTTTGGTGCATTTATCTGCTATAGCTTTTAATGTCTGCCGAGCAACCCTATCATGTTTCAGTTTCTGAAACCGCTAAATTCAGAAACTTATGTTTGGTTATTTTAGCCTGAAGGTTGCTAACTGAGTGGTTAGTAAGACTTACTGTCGTACCGAAGGGCTTGGGTTGAAATCCTGGATCAGGCATGGATCTTTGTAAGCGTATAACACCTGCGCGGCAAGGGTGCACTCAAAATATACGGCGAGTAGAAATCCTCTCAAGACGCTGTTGCTTGAGGAATGACGATGGGAAAAACTTAGACTTATCCCTGGAGGGGAAATCCAATAGAGGCAGAAACTTAGCAGTTATCAAGGCTCGGTGATACCTAATATGCGTACTCAGATGCACAGGTGCCGATCTTGCTTCAACCTTTGTGCAGCATCAGTCAGTAGTCGCTCTGATCTAAATATTGGTTAGGAATGCTAACTGAGATATATTTGGACCAGGGTTCGAATGCCGGAGAAGGCATGAATGTTTAAGAGTGCATAAAATCTGTCTAACATGGTGGAACTTAGAATAAATACTATTAGGCCGAACGTCGTCTCGAGAGCTTTTGTGGTTAAGGAAGAAGGGTGAAACTAAAACTGTATAAAATTTGCTGAAATTTTGGTGTTCCTCGCCCTTCCGTATAGTCAATACACTCCAATACACGGGTAATGGCTTCCATTTCTGTAGATAAGTAGCATGATGACACCTGCTTACCTTTCTAATAAATGAATCTGCTATCTCCTATACTTCGATATGTATAGATGTTAGGTTACTTAAATATGGCAAAGTACACAAGGACTACCTGTCTAAGTGGAGGAAATAAACTGGTTCGAATATATGTCACATTGCGAAAATCACAAAAAACAATCATGTTGCCTGGGATTGAATTTGGGTCAGTCAACGATTTTAGCCATTCGGCTACTAGCGGAGCTATTCTCAGAAGAAGGTATTAAATACGTGTTTAGACTAAAAGTTTAAAGGAAGTGTTAGATTTTGAATGAAATTACTAACAGTGGACTAACTAGTACCTTATTAGAAGCTTAATACAACTCTTCTAGTGATATACACGTTACTGCGGTTTTGCATTTCAGCGTTTGTATTCTTAATTTTAAATTAATGTTGTAGCTTAGCAGCTTTGTAGATATTTGTCATATGCTATCAAGCTGTTATTGCACTGTTATCTTGAGTTATTTATGATGCTACACTTTGAAGAGAAAACGTATTCGTTTGGCAAGAACGTAATTTCGATTTGCGCAAATAGATAGTGTTATGTTCGATTCATTATTCTTCTGTCAATCTTATAATTCTTTTACTTTTGAGATTTGGCAGCTGATACTTTAAGTTTGATGCAGAAATAGTATTCCGTATTTTGCCGGACACGGTTAATTTACTGTCAATTTTAACATGGGGTGCAAAAATAATAATTTTTCACTTATATTTTACTTTTTTATTTGCTTGAATGTCAGAAAGTGGCTCAGGCTCACAAAGAGATTTGCAAAATTTATGGTGTTGACTGTTTAATAGAACTCAAATGTCACAATCAGTTTAAAAAATTCCATTCAGGACACTTTTCACTTGAAAATGACCAACATTCTGACCTACCTTCTGAAGATGGTAACGAAAAAATTAAATACATAGTTAAATCGAATCGTCATATAAGTGTACGAGATTTCAAATAGGTTAAATGTATCGTAACCAATAATTGAAAGTCATAGAAAATATCTTGTACTTGTCAAGAAGCTCGATATTTGAGTTCCGCAAGAATTGAAAGAAATTCACTTAACTCAACGAAACAGTATTTGAGACGCGCATGTCAAACGAAATGCAATCCATCCGTTGTTGAAAGGAATTATCACTAGTCAAGACGAATAGATTATCTACAATAATATTAACGGAAAAAGCTCATGATCCAAGCATGACCAATCAGTACAAATCATATGGAAAGCTAAATAATGTCAGAAAAAGATCATGCTATCCATTTGGTTGATTACAAAGGTTTCGTGTATTTTGAGATGCTTAAAAGCAAACAAACGATCAACTCCGATGTACCATTGAAAACTTATGAAACTGGGGAAAGAAATTACAAAAGAAAAAAGAGAAAGTTCAGAATTGGAAAACTGGATTGTTAATTGTTTCGAAGTTTACAAAATTTCTTAAGTGGTAAAAATTTCAGGAATAACGATGACGTCAAATCGCACTTGGTTAATATTTTTGCTGATAAAGATCAGAAGTGCGGAATTTTGTAATTACCAAAAAGACGGCCAAAGGTTATAGAAAAAACTGAGTTTTATTTCACACTAAAAAAACCTAAGTTACTTTCTTGCCAACGCGATAAATTTATTTAGTAAAATTTCTCGATAAAAACATGCAAAATCGGAAAACCCTAATGTATATTTTACGGTTTCTTGTCCTGAACGCTACTCCCTCTTTTCATCTAAAATTAGATTCATTTTTCATTTCAGCAATAGAATAGTTGTTCGAGATTCAAATAAATCGATTTTTTTGAAAATGAGCTTCTTTTAAAATCAAACATTTTCTTAAATAAACTTACTTAAGCAAATGGAAGCAACTTTAAATAGAAAAATTCACAGAAACGTTATTTAGAAATATAATAAAAAAAAATAGAAAAATGATTGGAAGTTTAATAGGAACCGAAGAAAATACATCGTGATCTTAACAAAAGAGGATGTCATTAAAAGAATTTAATAAATCTCGCTTTTCTATTAATTTCAAGCACTATTTGATGCTTGCGAATAATTTAAGAATAGGTATATATGAATCTTGAAGCTTTGTTTTCAGCCTCAAGACCTGATTAAATTTTATCCAATGAAATACACAAGCGTACTATATTTGTTGTTGTTCTTACTACTCTTGCCTGTCTGAATCATATCACGTTCACGAAATTGATAGTTGCAAGCAGTAACAATGAAGCTTGACGTTGGCAACAGCCTTGGACACCATACAGATGATGACAGTATGATTTTCCTCACTTCCGCCCCCAATTTTGAACTCAAACACCCCGGGCGAAGGGTTCGAGGGTCTTCCACTCCTATCCCCTACCAAATCTCTCGAGAGGACTTTCCGCTCGCCTCATATTTAAAGTGCCCCGATGCCGCACAGACACTATGCGTTTACAGATATCACTGCCTTCTCTCATTCGAAACCGAGCCCTTCGTTACGGCAGTTACCGTCGCTAACCACTATCCCGGCTGGGGGCACTAAATTGTAATACAAAAATATATTATATGTATCAAGTAGCCTTACAATTATTAGTGACAATGCAAATTTTAGGACGAAACGAATAAAGAAATATTTAATATCTAAAGCAGATATGCATTTAAATTTTTCACAATTTTTTTTCAATTTATTTTATTTTTTAATTTTCCTTTCAAACTAGCGGAATTACCTCACGTTACCCGCGCTTTAAGCAGAGTGAAGAAGCTCGTTTAAGGGTATACAACAATAATTTACCAAACTCAAATAAAACTACAAAACCGTGAGAAATAATACAGAGAATTGTAACGGTTTTAGTAGCAACTGATATTTGTTTTGTTATCTGCTGTGCTACGTTCAGAAATGAGCTTTTCAAATCACCATCCAATTTCGGCTGTTTCTTCATTGTTACGAAATATTCGCGAAAAACTGAAATAGCCACCATTATTAAATTTACTCTCCTTTTCACATTAAACCAAAAAAGAAGATCCAGTTATCAAAAGACTAAGAATAAACAGCCGCAGTTACGTTGCATACCTAAAACAAAAACGTTTTGAACTAAGAAAGAATTGCTTCAATTATTAGCACCAAAGGTACTATTAGTTTCGAAACTTACTTTTGTGTCCGTAGTGCTTTTCAAATTGCTGGCATAAAATATTGTAGCCATGTTTTATTTAAAAAAGTATTGAATAATTAAGAATCTGTTTGTATGCATGTATATTCCTCATGTAGCGGAGAATCGATGTCATCTAAAGCCACCGAATTTTTAATATACGTACTCCTACATCGAAGCATGCGCCTCTAAGTCCAAATTTTGAATTTCAGGTTTGTTTTAGATTCATTTCATAATAAGTAGAAATTTGACAAACTTTTGTTTAAGAAGACCGCAATTCAAAAGAAGTGGTTTTATTCCTTTCGAAAGAAACATTTTTATATCCAGCGAGCGAGACTTTTCTTATTCGGCAAAATGTAAGAGATTTTTTTTTTCAGTGTTAACCTACGAATTCGACTGTTTGAAAGCAAAATGTTGCCATTACCTCAGATAAAATACTTACTGTCTCCACGCCCCAGTGTATTGGCATTCCAACAACCATTTGATATTTAACTTTGAATAAATCCTTCTGTTACTGAGTAGCAAGCCATGCAAAGAAATATACGCAGTTCTTAAAAAAATTCTTTCTACTCTTTAATCTAATTGATTTCAAGAAAAATTCATTTAAATCATGCTGAATCAAAATAGAAATATTAAATATTTTTATGAGAAGACGCGAACTGAACTCATTAAAATCATTATATACGTTTTCAATTTTCATGATAATTGTTTTAGATGGCTCTCCGCACAAGCGTTTTGTTTTCAAAGAAAAATATAGCGAATCTAAAAATATATATGCCAACCATTAAAATTCTGTCAAGAATTTTATATATATGTAGTTTTTAAACGTTTTATGATTTTTCTCTTAAATGTTATGTAGTATAAGTGCAAAAAAAGCGATTGGCCCAATAGCAGATTAATAGCATGCCGAGAGAATATAAAACTTTAGAAAATCCTCCAGTGCGAGTTTAAAATCTGAATCCTTTCAGATTTTCTTTATTTATTTCTTATATACTTGTTTCATCTACGTTCAAAAATTTTACTATGGTTAACTAATAACTCATGTAGCAGACACAGAACAATTAGTTTATGTACAATACTAATTAAATTTTCATCGATATTTATTGTATACTTTTTGAATATTGTAAACTCGCTTACACTGGATTTGTATGTTCGTCTAAAGTGGTTTGGCAACTTCCTGAATGAAGAAATATGTATTATCCTTCTTTAAAATTTCATAAAATTTAAATACAAGCGTCACAACATGTAAAGAAATTAATGAAACTTTTATTTTTCCTGCAAATGAGAAAATATATTTCGGGTAACTCGAGTTTGTGAAAAATTTGGAATTCTTCCCCAAATTCAAAATCTTAATATAACTAAATTAAAATAATTATAAAATGAAAATCAGTGTCAACTTATTCGATGGCTTCCCCATTTGCCATACAGTATTTCGGCTGTATTGAAAAAAACAGTATATGAATAAACTTGTTCCAAATAAATTCCAATTCCTTTAAGCATCGCAAATACGAAAAAAAAACTAAATAAAAGCTGATTTATATATTAATATATTAAAACTCCCAGATCATAATTGTGTTAACTCGGCGAGTGCGAGAGTCTAACTATGCGTAACGAACTAAATGAATAACTAAAAAAGAAAATAAGCAAAAAATTGAAATGTTCTAGAAAAAGATTCGGCTTTGCTCTTCATAAGTGCTTTTATTTTATTTTTTACTCCAAATGCTAAGTTAAAAAACACAGTTCCACGAAATTAATCACTATAAACTTGTTTGGTATTCAGGAAAAAGATGGAGATTAAACATTTAAAAAAAATTATGGCTAAAATTATAACGCTTCAATATGGAAGCTGTTTAAATGTATTTTAATAAAATAAGCACATAATCCGTGTCCCCTGCATTACAAATTACGATTTTAGAGGAGTGTTGCCAGTTTTGAAACATACTAATTGAATTTATCTGTTCTTGAAAGCAGGTGTTTTTAAGAGTTTTTGTTCTCTTTTGAACAGAAGACTAACATTTCATCTCACAAATTTTACCAGTATATTATAAATCAGTGTAACAAACTGAGCGTCTTGAAAATGATTTAAGTGATGAAAAACTGGGACTCTTGATTTTACTGTTTAATGACGTAGATATTTAATATAATTTATCAAATATGCTAGAAATCATTTTTATAAACATTTTTATCATTCGCGTAGGCCATAAAAACATATATTTAAGGTATATCGTATTTCTCCCCTTTTATAATTAATGTTTCGATTATAATTAATGTTTTGTTTTTTATATTGAAAATCAAGAGTGGATAGTTATAAGAGTCATTAAATTTCTAAAGAACGCGGTAAAAGTAAGAACATAACAAATGAAAAATAGTCATGGAAAAACTATTGTAATTGACTGACTGACTGATGATTATTTTGCCGGAATACCATATAGAAATACGGTTTTATCCGGCTTGATAAACGTTATGCCAAAGGGCTCAATCCCATGACCCTATGTTGGCAGATATACTGCAATGAAGAAGCAAGTAGTCGGGGAAGAGGATAACTAGTATCGCAAGCAGCAAAAAAAACGGTAAGATCTGCTACCCTGAGTGGGAACTACTATAATTATCACAAGTTTATTTCTTTATAAAAAAACAACTTTCCAATAAGAGTGCAATATTAACATAACTATAGTTCAGGGTAATTGAGATGGACACGTCACGCTGCGGCTCAGTGACAGGTTATAGATATAGCCCCAGGGACACCTCACACACCTCAAGAGTTTTCACCCCTGTTTCTGAAAAGGATATAGAAGTGGGACGAACAAAAGGTCCGGATTTCGAAAGTTCGAATACATCAACAATGAATAAAGCTACAGTGACTGGAATGACCTTCACAGAAGTGTGATGAAATGACATGTTTAGAGAAAGGGGAGAACACCTGCCACAATCGGATATCTTAACGAAAAATATAAGCAAAACACCGTTCAGATAATTAAAGAAAGGGAAAATAAAATGAATAAAATGATTATACCAAATACAGATACAATTTAAATGCATTAAATGAAAAGAAGCAAGGGAACGCAAAATGCAAATACACTAGCCGGCAGATCTTGTGATCCTGTGATCTTCAATCTACGACTAATATCGACTTCTATGAGTCTTGGAACGAAAACCTCATACGAATATTTTTAAAATTTTCTGAACCTACCGATCTTTCTGAAAGCTACCGAGAAAATACTCGAGAGAGAAAAATATACCATGAAATACGGTGTTTATGTACTCTTTATAGCATTTATCTTGCGATCTAGATAGCAATACGTCGTAAAGAGAATAGAGCTTATAATGACGGAGAGGAAAACTGAAAAAATGAAGATATTTTTTTTCTTAGCTTTTTCTTAATATTTCAGATAAGACTCATACGCAAGTAATCCGTTAAGAAAGCTTAAAAACTACATCTTGGCCAATGAACTCTTTTCTTAACTTATTATATTCAAATGTGTGCAATCCCCAGCGCGACACTTCGTTATTATCGGGTTGGAAGAAAATAATTTCGGTTCTCTAGTGTCAGATAAAATCCAATATTTTCGAGATAAAAAAGTAATCCTCTATTCAATGGTTTTTTCCCGTTTCTTAGGTAACACGATTTCGCGCTCATAGAACTTCTAGTCTTCACATAAAAAACTCAGCAAATTGCGATTTCAAGTCATTTGTGATTACTGAAATTTTAACATTTATAACGTTCTGTAAACTTCGAAATAAATGATAATCCGATGCTGCGATTTCGTGGCCTTACGGGGTTGCAACATCATTTCCCAAACAAGCTCCAATAATTTCGTACATATTGCTAAAGATGAGTGAAGCCTCACGTTGTCGATGAGAAAAACAATTCCTTTGCGATTTGCCAATTTTGGCCTTTTCTCTTTGATTGCTTCCTTCAGTTTCGGGCCCACCAGCGGCCGAGCGGTAAAGAGGCTGAACACTGGTAATTCGGTCCGAGGTTCGAATCCCGCGAACGGGCTGGCTGCATGGGCGTTTTCGTGGTTTTCCCCATGTGTAACGTGTATACGAGCCAGCTTCCCTTAGAATGTCCTCCACGAAAGCATCCCTCCCTTTAGGCAGATAGCCCTCGTGTGCTATGCCATAATTGAATTACCTTACCTTACCTTCAGTTTCGTACGTTGTTGGCGGTAAACATCTGAGTTGATCGTTATGCTGCTTGGAAGAAGCTCAAAATACACAACATCTTTGTAAAGCCAGGAAACTGTCAGCATGACCTTTCTCTAATGCTATTTAGCTTTTGATATGATTTGTGTTGATTCATCAAGCTTGGAGCATGAAGGTTTCCGATTAATGCTAGATGATCCATTTTTCATCATCAGTGACAATTCGCTGCGTAATTAAATTTCTTCCAATTCATATGAAAGTCAAATATCGAGCTTCTTAACGAATCCAAGGCATCGTACGTGATTTTCAATTGCTGTGTGTGATATATTTAATCTTTCTGCAATTTTCGTACAGTTATATGACGATTTGTTTCAATTATGGCTTTAGTTTTGTTATATGAACTTCAGAATTTGAGCTAGAACGTCGGTCTACAAGTGAAAAATATCAAGAAGGAAATTTTTAAACCAATTCTGAATCATGTGTTCTAAACAATCAACATTATAAACTTCACATATCGCTCTGTGAGCATCAGCCGCTTTTTGCCTTTATGAAAATAAAACAGTAAAATAGTAGAAAATGCTTATTTTTGCACCCCATGTTAAAACTGACCTTAAATTAAAAGTGGAAAAAAATATACATGGAATTCTTTTTTGTTGTAACCTAAAAATATCAGAAGAGAAAATAATTTATATGATTAAAAGTGATTTATATGATTATAAAAAAATGAACAAAACGCTACCTATTTGTGCAAATCGAAATTTCTTCCTTTCCAACCTAATCCATTATGACGTGTAATATCGTCGTAATAAGATTATTTTTTAAAGCTTTTCCCCCCATTCATATAGCGGTGTTGGCTTTGCAAATAACTAAGTTTCAGTGCTTCATAGCCTCCTAAATTAATTAAATCGGATTTTACATGTTCATGTCCTCATCAGTTTAGAACGACCTGCTTTTTTAACTAGCGTTTTCAATTTAGTAGGGGGCCCACCAGCGGACGAGCGGTAAAGACGCTGAACACTGGTAGTTCGGTCCGAGGTTCGAATCCCGCGAACGGGCTGGCTGCATGGGCGTTTTCGTGGTTTCTCCATGTGTAACGTGTATACGAGCCAGTTTCCCTTAGAAAGTCCTCCACGAAGGCATCCATCCCTTTAGGCAGATAGCCCTCGTGTGCTTTGCCATAATTGAATAACCTAACCTAACCTAACAATTTAGTAGGTTTGCACTAACAAATTACTTATTTACTTCATATTGACACTCTAATTTTCGTATCCCATGAAATTTAAGAACGTCACTCACAGTTTATATATCATACATCTGTCGCTTAAAGTCGAAGAAAGTCGTAATTACGGAGAAAAAGGGTTCTTAATAATAAAGCTAAAAAGATAAGAAAAAATGGATTAGTAGGAATAACAGTAGACTAGTAGACCACGAGCTCAGTGAGAACATAAAAACTCATAACAAATCCTTCGGGGCAACTGTTAAAATCTGAAGGTTTTTCAGATTTTTTTTTATTTATTTAATCTAAAGCCTTTATTTATTTAGTAGTTAGACCCTGATTCTTAATGACAAGTGAGTATACCTGCAGCCTGTCCACCGTTCAACCCTTATTTTTATCCTCAGTAATCTGTCTCAAATAAAATTTTCCATGTATTATTGTTTGCGAACTCGTCGAGAGCACAGAGAGAACTAAACGTTTTAATTGCTCAGTGTTTATGTTAACGCATCGAGCGAGCAAAGGGAATTTAAATTTTTTGACTGCTCAATGATCTTTCTCAAATTATTTTTAAGTATTCTTATTTTACGAAAATATTACTTGTAAACGTAGCCATTAATCAGCAGAATTCTTCCATGCCACACATATTTTCTTTTTCTTTTTTCTATGGAAGTTTTTTTTTATTTTACTTATGTTTCGTAGATTTTTTTATGTATTTATTTATTTTTTTAAGTTTTTATCTAAATTAAAATTCTGTGTTCGTCAATTTCATCCATTTCATCGAGTATCCAATCCTAATATCGATATGGAAGCAATATTCAGGGTTGGGTCTTCAACTACTAATGATGCAGGGAAGCTTCAACACAATACAGCGCATGCATGCAACGAGCATTTCTTTTAGCATTTTAACCTATTTTTTTCAAAACTTATATTAGTACTATACTATAATCTGAGGTTTTCAGATTATAATATTTTTCGTTTAATTTTCCGAAAATATTGCACCGTTACATTCGTTACGCTAGCTTACCGTTCATGTATCATTCATTCAGAGGGGTTAGTGCTGCCAATGCACGAAACATGAGTCTTTAATTTATCCTGGATACGATTCTTTGCGTAATCAGTTCTCAGTGTACTGCCATTCTGCAAAATATAAGATTTAAAAATTTTCTTCTCACATAACCAATTAATAATTGCTAAGACTTGCAATCTTAATATGGATTTGCAGTTGCACTTTTAAAATATTTTAAATACTTATTTGTTTTCCAGTAAATATATTGCTAATTTTGCATGCACGCAAATTGTAGTGTGGAATTATTAGATTATTTTGAAGCAGGAGATGTGAAAACTGTGCATTGCCCTCGCCAGGACTTAAACCTGGACCTCTCGAATACGCACTAAGTGTGCTGCCGTTACACCAAGAAGGAATGCTAGAAGGAGGCAGAAAATATCTTATATAGACCCCCTTTTAAAGGGCGACCGAATATTACGGGACCGATCGCCAAGTCTCGGTGGTGACGTATTATTGTTCCCTAGCTTTTAGTTCGGGCACCACTGAAGAGTCATTAGGTTATATGTGAAGCAGGAGATGGGAAAAATGTGCAATGTCCTCATCGGAACTCGAACCTGGACCTCTCGAATACACGGTGACTGTTCTGCCGTTACACCACGAAGGCATGCTAGAAGGAGGGAGAATATACCCTATAATAGTATCTCTTGCAAAATGTAGATGAAATGCTTCAAGATGAAAAGCATCGCCGGTAATATAAAGCTACAGGTGTAAATCATTTAATATTGAGACGAATGTCTTTCTCGCCAATAGCGCCATGCTAACGATAGCTTCGGAGACCAATTTTTCCCAAAAAAGCGACATTTTGGTCCGATCCCTGTGTAGCTGTAACTGGTTCGATATTTATGTAACCGTAACTGCATCCTGCCCTATGTTTTTTAACTGCATATACCTTTCAGAAATTTCTAGAAATGGAAGGTACTGGAAATTTTTCGAGAGACGGTGGAAAAGACCGGAGCAACGCTTTTCAAATTAGTTCAGAGTTGAGTTGAGGAGTTTAGCTTAGAGAATTGAAAGTACTGAGAGATCACTTCGAGCTTATGTATTTACTGTTTTTTGTGTTGCCTTGAGTTCAACTTTCTTAGTGGTTTGAAGTTACGACTACTAATTGTCTTCTGTCATAACGATAAGAGCTGTACGAGTACTTTTTTGTGAAGAGTTCTAGAACTGTAACGTGTTTTTACCCAAAGGAACGTTAGCCCAAACGGGCTATTAGTCGCGAAACGGCATTTTGCTTCGGTTCACTGTAAATGTCCGTTTCACTCTTAAAATTGTTTCCACCAGATATGATCGCCCTGTATTCTATTTAGAGGAATTTGGTAATACTAAAGAATCTGCATGAATGTATCTATGTTTCTCGCATTGTGAAAAACCACGGTACCTAGAGCTATCCAATTTTGAATAACGTAAATCCTCTAACCGAATATAGGCACCTGGAAGCCCAAATTCAGAATTTGTTTTGTTATCTCTTTCGTATTTTGTATAAATTTAAGCAACTTCTGAATAACAAACATAGCGAGCAATGGTAACACTATACGGAAAAAAACATTTTTAACTCCAGCGACCGAGACGATCTTTTTGAAATTATAAAGATATGCTGTGTTTAAGTATGTTTAATTGCGAAAGACATTAGCCCAAATGCTCTCGAAATGTGTATTTATGTGTAAATAAAAAAAACAAATGCCCCTTTGAGAGTAATATAAACTACGAGAGCTTTCAGTTTTTGTTTTAATATTTTGTATGAATTTGATGAAATTTTGATTAACAAATTCAGCGATTTGGAAGGTAGCAATGGCAATATTGCTCGAAATAAAATATTTTTATCTCCAGAGCGCGAGACTGTAGTCATTCAGAAAAATATAAGATAATTTATCTTTCAACTTTAATAAAAAAGATTCGGTCATTTGAAAACAACATGCTGCCACTTCTGGAAACTACCAAACTACCCAAACGATACTGAAGAAAACAATCAAAGAGAAAAGGCCGGAATGGGCAAATCGCAAAAGAATTGTTTTTCTCATCGGCAATGTGAGGCCTCACTTATCTTTAGGAACACGTACGAAATTACGGAAGCTTGTATGAGAATGCTTTTATCTGAACGCGCCAGTTTATTGCCATTTCTTCAAGCGTGAGATATTTAACTTTTAGATTTAATCTGTTTGATATTCAATAACAAACCAAGAGATGTGAAAGCGATAAACAACATTCTTGAAGATTCTTTTTTTTTCTGAAAAAAATCAATCTGTATGCATGCAATCCATTATTAACCCATAATTACGTAATAATATTTTCACTCATATAAATCTTTATGTATTTCATTTCAATACACCCATTTGCAACTTTATTGTAATTAATAAAGTACATATCTAATGTGATAATGTCACATGATGCCCCAACGCCAGCAACTTATAATGTATATACAAGCAGATTCTTCATCATTCAATGGTAGACATAACTCAATTTCTGAAGCAAAAGTTTTCAGCCTAAATTATTTATTTCCCGGGCTTACATTTTCCTTTATTCCTTCTGATTCTAGTATTTGTTCATAAAACAATTATTATACGTTCTGATGAACTAAAAGCGTGTGCAAAACCAGAAGTGTTAGTAATGTTTTTTTCTTTGGAAATAATTAGGATTAAATTATGCTTATAATTGTTAATTTAAAAATGATTGAAGAGCATTCATTCAGGCTATTCATCATTTTCACGACATGAATTCAGCAAAACGCAGAGAGACAGTTGGCGAAATCTGAATTATTGGGCAAATCAATCACTTTGATCCGAGATTACGTGTTGACGTTGAGTAATGATTCTGGTCACGGATAGTTAAATAATTATTTCTCATTCCATTTCGCAGTGTAAACCATCAAAATGCTTGAAAAAAGCAAAGCAAAGTGACCAGTGAATGCAATATATTCCTGAAAATATTGTCGTGATGAATTTTGCATGTATATAAATAATTTTAGTGAAATTATTTGTGAACCGTAGCATCTTTTGTATAATGCAACATGAAATGCTTGGAAAACGAATCTTTGCCGATAAAAACATTATATGAGCCAGTTTTACCATTGAGGTGAATGGCATCTCAGTAAATTGGTGAGATATCTCTAAGCTGGCCAGGGTTTCAGAGACTAATTTTACCGCCAGATTTGGCAAGAAACCGCCTAAAGTTGAAGTACTTGACTACCGTTGGACGACATTTTTGTCCTGTCCTTTATAACTTATAATTGGTGCTGCAACTCAATAACTGTAGTTGATCCCTATATATAACGGTAACAATGTCTGGCTTTTATATGAAACTTTAATCTTACATGCCTTATAGTAATTTCTAGAAATGGAAGGTAATACATATTTTTCCGCAGCGGGGGAAATCTATATAAGCCAAAAGAGAGCATCACTTCTCAGTTGCTAGTTCAGAATTGACTTCGCAGCATTAAGATTTCGGAAAAGCTTTGGCCTTTCAGATGAGCTTAGCACTGCTCCGTGTTTAACGTTCTTAGTAGTTTGAAGTGGCAATTATTGATTATGTAAGTGACACTGAGAAGAGTTGTACGAGTGATTTTGTGAGAAGTTCAAGGATTGTATATTTTTACTTCCTTGATCTTGCTTCCCAGTACTTAAGAACAATATAATTAAAAGTTAATACTGCAGTGCATTCATCAATATGTTCTATATTGGACTGTCGAGAGTTACAAAGCTTACAGACATAAGAAACCTAAGTCCAGATTTAAAGAGTTGGGAGATTCAGACAATCATGCCCAGTCAAAAGGCGAAATAACGCCGCGGCTACAGGACGAGGAAAATCTGGAATAACACGCTCTGAACTAGTGAAACACTCCCAGTACCCTTAGTTCATTTGTAGCAAACTTCCTCTGAATTTTAATTAGGAGTTTCGCAAAATTAAAAGTCATACGTTAATTAGTGGTTTGTAGAATAATCTTTCCTTTCTTTGCCAGGAAATAGGGTTTCACTTCTCTGAGTAGACATCCATTGCAAGAAAATGAGTCAGTCAGAGTTTTCAGAATTTTCCTACATTCGTAAATTTGTTCAGAGGTGCAAAGTTTATTGTTAGAGATAGCCTGCAAAGCGGCTTACTATAAAATAACACCTGGACGAAAATACGCTACTGATCGCTTAATTTATTCAGAGAAATAAATAAAACCTCAACCTCACAATCAAAACTTAGTATCTCTTCCCACTGCCTTATACAAAGCAAAATGGCTACATTAGATTCCTGCACCAGCTCCAGTACTTCGCTTAGTCATAGATCTATCGGTATAAACATGGGTCCAGAAGTTATTAGAAGTCTTCTGTCAATAATTTCATAAGCAATGGCTCTTATCAGATCTCGATTTATATACAGATTTGTACTCTACGAACTGCTTTGATGTTAATTTTAAGATATGAGGGCATGAATGAGGACACTGAGTTGTCAACTTTAGTTATTATTTATAATTACTTTAACTATTATTTCCAGCGTTAGCAACGTCATCTGAAGCTTGTATAATGTGATTAGTAAAGGCGAAGAAAAGAAAATGGCGAAGCCAAAAGAAAGGGCAAGGGAATACGTACGCATGAGTGCACTCAACTGATCAATGTTTACGCTTACGAGTAATGTTTTCGAAAGTGAGCGTAATGAGAAATAGTCTAAGAGCAGTCAAAATTGCTCTCAGAAGAAGTCATTGAGCAGTCAAAAAATTTAGTTCTTTTCGTGAGCTCGATGAATTAACATCAACACTGAGCGACGAAAAAGTTTAAGCCATTCCCGTGCGCTCTAGAAGTTAACAGTAAATAATCTGATGTAGACATCACATGACTTTCGTGTACGGCCTGTTAAATTATACACATTTTTGTTGCATTTCATTTAAATGTATTTCGCAGAATTATATATGTTTCTTATTCAACTAATTCTGTTCTTACTTTGCGGCAAAAAAAATTCATAAAAACTGTAAACATCTTCGTTAAAAATTAAAAAATAGAGAAAAACCTAAAATACCAAATACAGTTAAAAAAATTCTTACACTAAAATTAGAATTTCTACCCAAAACAAGCAATGCGGCCAGCAGGCAAGAAAGCATAATTTTGGGTGCACAAAACTGAAAGTTCACTTTCGCTCTCTCTCGGAAAATGAGACTGAAAATGTAGAAACTGACTTAATTCACTATATTCCTGAGTTTCAAATGCGAACAAATGGGTGCTCCGTTAGGCATAGTCTCACTCAAACAACTTTTAAATTGTTTGTAATTCTACAACTATTGCATGCAGATTAATAAAAACCTTGACCGGAACATAGTTCAACCACTTTTAAAGCAAAAAATGCACGATATACCGACGTATATGATTTAAAAATCTGAGCTCGCCGAACTGAATAGAGTGGTTATATAGATATGTATATTTATGTACTTTTGGTTCTGCCGATGGTAACCAAAAAAAAGGAAGTACACAACTGCATGTGCTACAACTACTATGTTATCCCAGTGAAATATACAAAATTCCTGTTCTGAAGCTACTGGTTTTTGAGTTACATGAGATATATACATATGTACATAGATATGAAAAAATGTCTTTTAAATCCGTTTTACAATCCAATTTGTGAAAAAGAGTCTTCTATTCTGTTCATTATGTACAGATGTCAAGCAAAAATATCGTTAAACCTCTTTCGATGGCGGTCAAAATAGTGGTCAAAATGGATATTTTCTTTGAAATATGATAACCGAAATTTTTCGCAATTACAATAGTTCCTATACTTCGTACAAGGAAGTAATTAACATACCAAAAAATTATTCGAGACTGATCATAGTGAATGAAAGAGAAGGGTGAAGACAGGACACTGCTATGCTGGTTTGTTAATTTAATTTAAAGCCTCATTCAAATTATTAGATAGTCGAAGAATTAGTAAACAGTAACTTAAACACTACTGTGCATAAAACTGCTTTTCCTTGGCAAGCGTTAAAGATAAATCTTAAATGTAAATAATGAACATTTGCTACAATGTTCATAGCTATAATGTTTCAGCATTTAGCAACATTTTATAGGTTAGGTTAGGTTATTCAGTTATGGCAAAGCACGCGAGGTCTATCTGCCTAAAGGGAGGGATGCCTTCGTGGAGGACTTTCTAAGGGAAACTGGCACGTATACACATGGGGAAAAACACGAAAACGCCCATGCAGCCAGCCCGTTCGCGGGATTCGAACATCGGACCGAACTACCAGTGTTCAGCGTCTTTACCGCTCGACCGCTGGTGGGCAGCAACATCATAGGATGAACTGATTTACTCAATCCTCTTTACAGACTTGTGGTGTTAAACTAGTGCGCAACTTCTTCCGCTGACTGTTTTTATCAAGTAGCAAGATATTTAAGCGTATGCATTGGCGAGAATTGGAGATAACGTATGACTGAATAGCATTCTAAATGTAAATTAAATTAGGAAGATCTCATGCACATTGGAAAGTAAAGACCGAATAAGAAACTTTAAGCTGGATAAATGGGAGGCGAGTATATATACACACACACACACACACGCACAAACGCACACACACACAGTTTTTATTGCAGTTGGAAGTACCAAACATATATATTATGTAAGATAAAAAATATGTAAATCAAAATTATAATTTAAACTAACCCCTAATTCCCTTTAATTCTCTCTCCCTGTTTTATAAATGGTAATAAATTCTCTGGACTGCGTCATTCCTAGCTCATTCCATTTTGTAATAATTGGAATAGGACGTAATAATTGGAACTGAGACTTTCAACTCAAACCAAAACTTTTATCTTCGTGTGCTTCCATATTGGCTAACTAAGCACTTCAGTTGCTTCTCTCTTCGCTGCTTGAAAGTAATTTCGCTCTTCTCGCCTCCTAGCGCAATAATATCAAAAATGTAAATGTTATTGAATAGGCACAAATAGAGTGTCAAGTGATTGTGGCCACGAACGCCAACATGAAAATAAAAATGGAATTAAAACCGCCTCGACTGCCAAGTTTCTTTTTCTTACATAGCTATTACGCATCGAAGCTGCTCCGCCTTTTCCTTGCATTTTATTATTACATATATATA
>KK113697.1:557950-631108 GCA_000611955.2 Stegodyphus mimosarum
ATATATATATATATGTGTATGTTTGGTAAAACGGAGGAGCATCAGTAGATGTCACAGCAGTCCCATATACAAAACTTCAGCGATTTGCGACTAATCGTTTTTGAGTTATGAACGATATGTATGAAAGGAGGCCAAGGAAAATCCATCCCTATGTTTCCTATGAGTAAATGGGTATAATCCAGTTGAACTTCCATTATTTATTAAAATTTAGGACATAAGGAGGTACATAATACGCAATTAAGAACATATGAATAAAGAGATTACACTAAATGTTACAAGTCGGTGCCATTGCACTTACATACTTTGGATACATATTCAGTAGTTTTATAATGCTTAGAATATTTTGATACTAATGTTGCTTGCACTAAAATTTTGTAAAATCATAATTTAGCGTACAACAACGAATTATATAATAAACTGATAAAAATTAATAGTAAATCAAATTGCGTTTGTATGAAAAAAAAACATGACATTGGAGTGGTTAATTAAAACAGAGTCCTTCTTCTCTTCTTGGTGACAAATATATCATCGTCTTTTCTATTTTTTCCCTCAAGTACTTATTTCTTACTGCAAATTTTAGGAAAGCGTTCATGTTAGTATTAGGGATTCTGATGTGCGATGCTCTTGTAAGTGAGCATGTACTAATATAATGTTCTGAATCTCCTATTTCCCCACATACACACAAATTTGTTGTTGAAATATTCCTTTGATGAAAGCATGTGGGGAATAGACTATGTCCTGTGAGAAAGCAATTAATATGATGGTTAGCTTTTGGACAGTTTTCAGATACTCATGGGTTAAACTAACACAGTCTTCTTTCTGTTTCTTCATACTGCCAGTCATTTTCCAACAGGTTTAGGTTTACATTGTTAATCTGAAAGTTCAGATATGATTTAGGCTATAGATGAGAGATAAATGGCTTATCTTCACTAGTTATGGCTTGCTTGGCAGCTTCATGAGCTTCTTCATTCCCTTGGATGCCTAAATAAGCTTTAACCCATCAGATTCTAGGGAATAGACTTGGATACTCCGTGGTGCTATTGATGACGTTTTAAACTAGTTGAGAATTGTATTTATTATTTTGAAGAGCACACATTGCAAATCGGCAATCACTAATAATATTTAATGCAGGTTGTTTTCAATTGAATAATTTATTGCTATTAGTTCAACTTGGAAGGAGCTATTTTCCTTTGTTAAACGGGCTTTGAGTATTCTTTTTTCATTTGAATTGTTTGTACAACACATGCACTTCCAACTCCTGCATCCATTTTTTTAACCATCCGTATTTATTATTGGATAGTTTGTAAGAAGTGATTTTATTGAGCATAGATTCTTGGTTTTATTGCTCGATGTTTGCTGTATGGATTTCTTGATGATTCATATTTGGAAAGGTCGAGGAATTCTTCTAAGATTTTTAAATGGTTTTCTTAATCTGAGAACTGTGCCTTTTGCATTTTCTGCCTGTGCTGTGATATACAGAGGCGGGATTCCGGCAAGTATGCAAAGAGCTGCATTTGAAGTTTTTCTAAAAGATTTTGTAATCGAAGGAATGGTCGTTCAATTGCTTGCAGTAGCTTTCGCTTTCTTATTTTCATTAGATCAAACCAAATTTCAACTCCACATAATACAGACGTACGAACAGACGTCAAGCAAAAAGATAGTGAAAATGGGTTCGGAAACTGTTAAAATGGATATTTCTTTTGAAATATGATACGCAAAAGTTTTCGCATTACAATATTTCCTTTACTTAGTACAAGAAAGTGAAGGTAGCTTTTGAAACCATTTGATTTTATCTTACTTCTTTCTATGTAGTACGGAACAACAGTTCTGCAATCATCAAATTTTTATTCATTTATTAATTGCAACATGTATAAATTTACCTCTTAATTTCGAAGCCAAATTTCGGAAATTATTTTGAAAATAAACTAAAAGACTAATTAAATTAAACTTGAAATTTTACGGCACCTGGCTAATAGTTTTCGAAAGATAATACCGCTTGTACATTCTTCGCTCACTTATGAGGAAAATTCTTTTAAAAACCCTTTCTTTCTTAGCAGTCATTTATCAGCATCACCCTTGTACATATTGGTTTCTGACAGCATTCAATTAAACGCAACTTGTTTAGAAGTTAATTAATGGTAAGAAAAATAATCTCTAAACCAGATTTTAACAGAGATAATTACGTTTATTATCAAACATGTTCTGCCAGAACAAGTAATAAATGAGGTGCCTGAAAGGTGTTTATGTTTGCAAGAGATTATCATGATTATCAAATTCTCTAGTCCAATTTAATAAATTACAAAATATAACATTATTTCCCCCCTTTTTTAGTATTTTAATTAAGTTTTAAATTTTATTTTCCTTCCTATTCTATTCCCTCGTTTCAACATGCCTTCGTGATGTAATGGTAGCGTACTCTGCGAGTGTTTGAGAGGTCCAGGTTCGAGTCCCGGTGAGGTCGTTGCATATTTTTCACGTCTCCTGATCCGAAAGGAACCTAACGACTCCACATATGGGTTGGAATGCGCTTCAGCCCACTGCTTGGCGGCGATTGTTTTTGAATGAGCAATAAACGTGCCAACATGGGTAACTCCGTATATCCGCCAACATGGCTGACTGTTTATACGTTGCCTACATTGTGCAATTCGCTGAAGTTTTTTTTTAAGTTTAAAAGGAACACTGTGCACATGGCATTTTCTTGCAATTTATTTTCGTTATTTTAGTTTATTTTGTTCATTTGTGTACGTTGCCTACATTGTGCAATTCGCAGATGTTTTTTTAAGTTAAAACGGAACGGTGTGTACATGGTATCGTTTGTAATTTTAATGCCCTTTTAAAAAAAATTCCTTCTTTCTTCGATGCCATTTTGGTTACGTTTTCGTGGAGCGTGTCGGGAAGGTTATGTAACGGCATAAAATGTGTAAGTATTACAACATAAAATGTAAATAATTAATTTAAACCTAACTGACAAATATTTTAATGATCATAGTGTTCGTTTTGCATATTATTTTATTATATTTTTGTGGCAACAGTTTCCATACTAATTTATGATTAGAACTCTATGTTTTGTTTACAATAGGTTTTCGCGGAGCGTGTCGGAAAGGTTGCAATTGCAAAGACGTTTCGCAGAAACGTGCCGAATTGGCGATTTTCAAAACATCGCCAAGCAGTGGGCTAAAGCGCAGTTTCACCCACATATGTTTTATTTTGAGAGAGTGAGATTAAACAGAGCCACTGATTATCCCTTATAAAGGAAATCACTAGAAGAGATAATTCCCAATTTTAAACCTACCGTAAGATCTCGCTTAACGCGTGGGATGCGTTTCAATAAGGTTCAGAATTAAACGAAACATCGTTAAACGAAGTCATCTTAGCACGTAAATAATAGGAATAAATGAAACATAATTGAAACAGAAGACAGAATGATAATATTTCTTAATTTTTACTTCGTTGTATGAAATAAAGGAAGTACTGTAATCGCGAGATATTTCGAGGTCTCATATTTCAAGATTTTGCGTGACATCTCTACGATCAGCACTGACTCCGGACATCGAATAGAAAGGTACAGAGTACCATCAACACATCAGATACAATGGACTCCAAGTTTGACTACGAGAAGTGTAGCTCACGCAGCCTGGGTTTCCCTTTCCAGCAACTGGAGGATTCTCAGAGAAACCGAAATGCAACCGTATCGCGTGCAGCGTATGCAGGCACTTGAACTGGGCAGTTATGATCTCCTATTGCTTTTGCACAAGAATATCTTGAAATTTAGGCTACAGATCTCCTTTTCCCTGCTAATGCGTTATTCACCGATAAGGCATCCTTCACAAGGAAAGGAATATTTAACATACAGAACGTCCATCTCTGAGCCCTCATGCAACATGACGTCGTGCAGCGTAGTGTGAGTTTTCGGTTAATGTTTAGGCCGACATAACCGATTGTAAATAATTGATTTTTCTGCTGCTGGTCATGCCACCAATTTTAAATGACGAATAGATTTCTGCATCGATACAAAAGACAACGTGGTTCCAACACGATCGAGCCCTTACTCATTTGAGCCACAAGGTTCGTACCCACTTAGACATCAGATTTGGCCAAAAGTAGATCCGGTGCTTTAGCCTGCCTATTACCGGATCTGTGATGTCTTGATTTCTTTTTATGGGAACAAATAAAAACACTGGTTTATGGCAATCTAACTGACAACGCCGAAAAGGTAGTTGCACGAATCGCAGAAGCTGCCGAGAAAATTCTAGATATGCCGGGAATATTCCAGAATATTTCGAATTCCGTGCTCCATACATGTGAAGCGTGCACTGAAGTTGGTGAACGAAACTTCGGAAGCAATCTTTGACCCTCTTACTGTTGTTCATGTAAATTTATTATTAAAACGAATATTAACTTACCTCGTATCTTCTAATTTTTGATGTTTTTGTGTACACCAACGCGTTAAGGAAGCACTTGCACTGTTATATGATTCCGAATCACCGAGGTGCACCCTACCTCTGCTAGCAGTTCTGTAACGTGGTATTGAGACACTCTGTATATATCCATTCTTTTATTCTCTTACCCGGCTCCGTGAGCTCTGTGCTTCATTCCTATATGTTGGAAAATTTTACTGTTTTTGATTTAAAATTGATTTAATTATTTTGTACTTAAGCCTAACGATCCCGCTATTTGTTTCCTTCTGAAACTCTTATTAGAATAATGAATTATGACACTTTGTGCACAAACTTCAGTACAAAAATAAACTTTTGTGCACCGAAAATTTTGCCTTCCTACCCGCTGGCCAAATTGCTTTATTTTGCATACGAAATCTAATTTTAGCTGTGAAAATTTCTAATTTTAATTTAAAAATTGTTTTTTCTAACTGTTTTTAACTGTATTTGGTGTTTCAGATTTTTCTGTATTTTACAACTTTTAATAAAGATGTTTTTAGTTAATCTGCAGGCAATAGTTGTAATATTATCAGCAATTTAATAGGAAGCTGCGCTAGGTCTAACGAGGTCAACATTCCTTTGCATTTGAAACACTTGTTAGAATAGTGAATTAGCAGTTGGTGCAGCAACTTTAGTGTCTCTTTGTCCGGTGCGATCAAAAGTTAATTTTCAATTTTGTGCAACTGTCCAAAATTTTGGGTTTCTTTCCATTGGCCGAGTTGCTTGCATCTTGGTACAAACTCTAATTTTGATTGCAAAAAAAGTAACTGTTTTTAAATATATCTGGTATTTTGGGTGTTTCTGTATTCTACAATTTTTAATGAAGTTGTTCGGAGGTTTATGCATTTCTGCCTTGCCGCGAACTGACAAATCATTTGACTGAATGAGAAATATATCTCTAACGAAATTCAGGGAAATAAGTTTAAAAGAATTGCAGCAAAAAATGCGTATAATTTAGTAGCATCTGCTGCGGTGTCCGCATCAGATGTTTTTATTTAATTTTGTAACATTGTAAGGTTTTAGTTTGAACTAAGAAAGCTTTATTTTAATTTCCCCTTTCCTATGTGTTCTTATTTCAGCTTCCCGTTAGAATAAGCGCGCGTTTCAGCTTTATGCTAATTTGAAGTGGAGCCAAGTTTATATTTAAGCGATAGTAGGAACCTCTCAGTGTGAGAGAGCTTTTAGTCTCAGATCACGGCTGCTCTGTTCAACGTTCGCCTGACTAGTTAGTATTTAAATTCTAAGCCGTAGCGCTGTTACGCTATTGCTTATTGAAGTCAATCTAAGTGCGTTAGTATTAGTTAAATCTTGCTACGCACAATTTAGCATTGAGGCCAACCTCGCGTTCATAGCTCTGTGACGATAGCAACGACGATTTAATTTCTATTTAACTTTAGTTCAAATTATTTGATTGTTCAGTTTAGACCCAAGTGTGGTCATTATTTCCTGTATCCATCCCGAGTGGGGAAGTGGCTGTATATAATTGTGGTTTAATAAAAGAGGATTTTAAATCCTTCTTACGTGTTGTTCTTTTACCACTTAACCACAGTTTTCTGCCACAGAACATAGCTGCATTCAACTCCCTGTTCAAGATCAGGGCTTAGTGAGTTCACGAATATGTTCGCCAAGACTATGCACCGAACACACAGTCCTGACAACATTTATTGTTAAGTACCCTTTCGTTGCATTAATTATAGTCTTAGTTATTGTCATACTCGATTTTTAGTCATAAAACATTCATGAAAATCACAAAAACATTCGATTAAACAAGTTATGTTTCAGATGAGGAAGGTTCTTCCTCATTTGACATTTTTTGTGTATTGGTGTAGAAGTCATCTAACGTCGTTTGCATTTTCTTGATTTGCTCAGCATGTGAACAGCAAGACAATGTAGCAACAACACTTCGTCCTGATTTGAAATTTATCAAAATATAAATCATTTTGGGTAATCCGTAATTTTCATTGTAGGGCTAAACCTTTCTTTGAAGTCTATTGAATGTTCCATTTACTCCTCATCTTCAGAAAAGCTAATTTCTTCATCTTCTTGCAGTTTGTTCAACTAATTCTTTAAGGTCTGCGTCGAAAAGCCTTTCACCAGATGTTAATTACAATACTTTTTCTATTTCCTGCGTACTAATGTTCTAATATTCTGTCTCATTAGCTAGCTTGATAATTTCGTTCGACATCAACTATAAGTTGTCTTATGTCAACTCCTGCCATATCATCTTTCATAAGCCATCCAAGCACTTCTCGATCACCTCATTCCAGGAGGAACTGATGTTGTCTAATGTTTCTAATTAAGGATAAACATCAGTATAATAAATTTTAAGAAATTATGCAACCAATCTCTTCCTACAGCCTAAATCTTGATCAAACAGAAGTTTTTCCTGCCGCATAAATTTAATTAACCTTTGGACCCTGTAAATATATTTAAAGGGATTCAACTTGTGAACTTTATAAACTGCAATAACCTGCTCCATGACACCATTTCAAATATCTTTTTTTTAATTGTGTATATTTCTTGTTAAAATTATTTGCTGTATTCATAATTTTTGCATTCTCAAAATCCCTGAGCTCTCAGATTCTCACTCACAGTGTTTTTTGATGTTGTTGTTTTCAAACGATTTCATCTCGTGCACACCTGTTTAATGCTAAAGTTCATTATAACCTTGTGTTTCCTCTATTCATTATATTTATATCATTACGTTTATCTGTTACTTTTTATATTTATCTATTATTTTTGATACACAAAAGAAATGTTATCAATTTAATTTCTGAATTTTATATTGTATTGAAACTACACTGTAATCTGTTTATGTCCCCAATAATTATTTTGAATAAATACTGGATGCGGATGCGTTTCGTATGGTGGGAGTGCACGATGTACCATAATATGTAAACTCTAGATCCTTCAGAAAGCTTCAGTTGCTCATTTCCTAAACCTTTCTTCGTAAACTCTTATAAATCCTGCAATTTTTTTTAGATGGTTAGTTACTATGGGAGGACATTGCCATTTGACGCATAGTACATCGCTGGTGTACCCCCATACTTTCACCTATACCTGCGGAGTGTTTCTAGAAAAATTTCTAATGGCTTTTTTATCTTCTGTATCGGTTTTATCAGTCAGTTACCGGAATGCCCGCACAGATAATAAGCTTTAAAATTTGACATCAAGCCTTGATGCATTAATTAGATTTACGAAGTTGAGTTTGCCAACAGAAAAACCACTTGCACTCAGTTACACTTAGACCACATGGAACGTTTCAAAGATTCGAATCTCGGCCGGAAAAACAAGATTACGAAGGAAAGCATATTTAACGCTGAGGTAAATAAATGACTATCTCGTTGAACTGATGAGATATCACCAAGCTAGTTATGGTTTTGCCGACTAATTTTTTGTCGGCAAATTTGGTGAGAAATCGCAGAAAGTCGCTAAACATAGCGACCATTTAGTGACATTTCGGCCCGTTCCCTGTATAATTATAGTTAGCGCTGCAACTGAATAACAGTAATAGATCCCGAATAATAGGATATATATAACTGTAACCGCATTCGGCTCGTATATGCAACTTTATCCGTATATGCCTTCCAGTAATTAAGAGAAATGAAAGGTGTTAGAGATTTCTCAGCGGACGGGTAAATCTATATAAACCCGAAGGAACATCAATTTTCAGTTTTTCAGTTTAACGTCGATTTCCGAGCATTGAGATATCTTCATGCAAGCTTCGCTCAGTAGATGCGTTTTGTATTGTCTTGTGTTTAACATTCTTAGTAGTTTGAAGTGTAACTACTGATTGTATTCTGTGATACTCAGAGGTGGCGTACGAGCGTTTTTGTGGAAAGTTCCAAAAGTTCAAGTGTTTCTTTTTCCAAAATGAAGTTTATCAAACTATCATCAGTTCTGGGTGCATTAAATCATTGCAATCCCGTACGCATGCAACAATATATTCTGGCATCACACAGTAAACTGTTTTCAATTCGCAATTCGTATAGCTTTTTAATATTCTAATTCGATAATAAAATTCAAAATTCTAATTTCTTATAACGTACCAGTGCTACTAACTATACTATAAAGGAATTCAGCCACATTAACAGGAGGTATAACTCTTTTATGTAAAGTACATGAAGCTCCAAAATTTGTAAATTCATCAGGAAACTTTTACGTCAGTTATGGTCTTCGAGCTATAAATGATATCAAACAACTTTAAAATATCTTTTCAGCTCGCAGCAATATAATGTTTTTAACTGTGATATTAAATCAGTAACAACAAACATAATTCAAAGTATTTATATATTTTTCAAATGGCATAATTTACATAGATTTTTAGATCTTCCATTTTATTATATCTATGCGTCTCCTTAATCGATATACAATAAGTACTTTTTTCATTATTTAATGAGGAATTACTAACGGTAATTAAATTTACGACGTATAATTAAACCTGCATTCATTTCGTATATATAACAAAAGGAATTGATCCATTTTAAAGGAATCATTGTTATTTCGTATTAACTTTCGCTTAATTTTATTTTCTCAGTTATAATTTTTGATGGCAAAATATTCCTCTTTAACGTTAATAAAATTAAACGGGAAAAATAATTGCTAATTGGCGACATTTACGCTTCTGGAAAACTTTCAGCGAACAAAAGAGTCGGTATCTTCTTTCAGGTTTTGAAACGCTATGCTTAAAGACTCTTTCCGAACTACGCATATTTAATTACAGCCTTTGAAATATGGTACTCTAGAGACACTCAAAGAGTTTTCTAGGATAATAATATTTTGTTCTAAAAAGAGTAACTTGAAAGGCTTGATAAAGCAAATTAGCAGCTAATAGTAAATCTGTCAAATTCTAATGACATGAGCTTTATGCTAACAATGAAAATTCTAGAAAAGGTTAATTCACATTTTTATGTTAAAGTAGAAAACGATTCGATTAACGCAAAGAAGAAGTTTGAGAAAATTGCTTACATGGCTATGATGTTGGCGAATTAAAGAATATTTGTTGTAATAAAGAGATTAATCGACTCGTTTTAGGATAGCTGTAAATTTTGTAATTACGTAAATGGCAGGACGTTCCAGGTATAACGCGAGATATGATGTTCATTCTAGCTATATGAGGTTTTGTATAATAATTTTGAGTTGATTTTAACTGCATGTAAACCAAGCATTTCCGAAGTAGTAAGCCAGGACTCAAAGTAGAAAGTCATCATATTCTAAAATCCGTTCTTTTCAATAAGATGGTAATCAAACCAAAGCGTCTAGATAGCTATAATTCAAAAAGTGGTTTTTTTTCTAAATGTTACACTTCTAAGAAATTTAACTTTACAGAAAAATAGCAATAAAATAATTTTTTTAAATTATGCATATACATCTTACACGTATATTGAGTAAACATCTTACTTTCTCACTAATGTTTCTCCCAGCTTAACACACAATTCTGAAAATTGTTAAAATATTCGCATAATTTTTGGTTCCATTTATCACTCTGAGGGCTACTTTAATCATAAATTGTATTTCCTTGATTATTAGCCCAAAAGGGAGCGTTAGTCCCGTGTTAGATATCAGTCTTGAAACGGCATTTTCGGTTGCATCACTATAAACGGCGTATGACTTTTCAAATTCTTGCTACCAAATATTAACGCCCTGTAATATATTTAAAGAAATTAAATAATGAAGAATCTGCATGAATGCATGTATGTTTCTCGCACTGTGAAGAAACAACGATACCTAGAGCCATCAAATTCTGAATATCGTAGTGTTCCCCCTGAAAATGGGCACCTGGAACCCTGAGGTTTTAATTTCGAATTTGCTTTATTATCCATATCGCATTTTGTAAAACTTTAATGAATTTTTTATTAACAAATTCAACGTCGACTCAAAAGCGACACCGTACGGAATAAAACATTTTTATCTCCAGGATGCGAGACTGTCTATCGCAAATTGTAAAGGTATGGTGTTTTGAAATATTTTTTATTGTTGAATCGAATTTTATGCGGCACTAAGCGCCAAGAATGTGATATTTAATAAATAAATAAAAGGTTTATAATTAAAAATAATGAATGACGAAACGAAAAAAAAGTGTTTTGCAGTTCATCTTACTAATAAAATTAAACATTGACATTGAACTGAGGAAAAACTGAAAACAAAATAGAAAAATGTTTGAAAACTTGAACACTGCATTGGGAATTCTAAACGTATACTGCTTTGTTGCTTTTCATTTTTTTTGTAATTCTGCTGTTGAATTGTGTGGGGTATAAGTAATTATAAAATGATGCTTCATTATAATACTAAAGAGAAAAAAAAATGAATTAGTACGAGTGAGAGTAACAGTAGACTGCGAAGTTGGCGAAAACGTAAGAAACATTAGCAAACCCTTTTTGATGACCGTTAGCGTATGAAAACTTTCAGATTTTTTAAAAAAAATATTTTTGTTTTTATTCAGTATTTTTAGTTTTTATTTCGATATTTTTAATACCATTTCATTCATTTTACTTTCCCTTACATTTATCATTTGAAATTTTGTGCAGATTCTTCATTAACTAACCGGACGCAGCAGGTTTCATCACACTTAAGAATCTTGCGAAACATGTGATTTCACCTTACTTCTACTATTTTCGTTCTAGCTTACTGCAGCCCAATCTACTTCTGATATGTTCGGTATTTGGATATCCAGGTCTTCTCCAAGGTCCTTCATGAGAACTGCGGTCATGATTTATTCATGTGAAATACTCTGTTGTTGTATAGCTGTATTGGCTCATTTATAATTATAGCTTCGTTATGTTATAGTTATCGTCTTAATATCAGTCAGATATTGTAATACAGTCGAATCCGATTAATTGGACCACCAGATAATCGGACCAGCCGTTTTTCAGATCGAATCCTATAGAACCGAAACATATCCTACGTACACAAGCCTAATATTATTTGCTTATGTGGGCCAAAATTCTGTTTAATCGGACGAAAAAATGTGACAACGAATAAAAAAAAAAGCCACAAGTCGGCTGCGTACAGTTAATGTACAGGTGGTCTACGACATATGGGAGAATCTGTAGCTGCGCTCCCCAGGAGAATGCTTTATCAAAGGTCAGGAATTCCTTAAAGTGCATGACAAGAGCAAAACAGTGGGAAGTGAACACGCGCACCATTTTCTTTGAACCTTTTTAAAAGAGAGCCACCAGTAGTCGCCAGCGAGGTTATTGGTCCCCCTGCGTCTCCGATTTTCGTCGAAATGAACAATAGAGAGTGTCCGGCTCCACCTGAAAGGAATTCCCGCTTTTCAATCATGATTAAATTTTACATGAGAAAACTATGATTTCACCACCCTTTTGGGATGATTTTAGTGCCAAAACTTTGAATGGCGAGCAATTTAGCTCCCTCTTGACCTCAACATCTTGAACCCGAAACACAAAGGTTTCTTCAGACCACCTTAGTCAGTAAACTGTGCGCGTGTCTTGTCTTCCCTGCCAAAATGCCACGACGGGACTTGACGTTAGCTAAAAAAATTGGTTTCCTGGATAAGATCAAGCAACAACCACCAAGCACAAGTCAGTGTCGGTTGGTGGAAATTACGGAATTGGCAAAGACTACAATTTCGCACTTGATAAAACAAGAGAATAAGCTGAGAGAAGAATAGGCACAATGTGAAGGACGAGGAGGAACATCCAAAAAACAGAAGCGTGAAGGCAAGTATCCAGACATGAGGTCCTTAATGGTTTGCCATTGTTACTGGACGAGCTGTGCGAGTAAGCGGCCCAATATTAAAAAGGAAAGCAGAAGAACTTGCTAAAAAGCTGGGCCACGATGACTTTAAGGCTACGGACAGTTGGTTGTCTCGATGGAAATCTAGACATGACATAAAATTCAAGAAAGCACGTGGCGAGAAAGAAAATGCTGATAGTGCAGGTGCTGAAGAATGGAAATCAACAAAACTGCCCGAGCTTCTTGAAAAGTTTTCAGTAGATGACACCTACAATGTTGATGAAACTGGGCTGTATTATCGTGCTACAGCGGACGGCTCGTTAAGTTACAAACATGTTGCAATCTCTGGCTCCAAAAAAGCGATGGATCGTGTAAGTGTCTTGTGCTGCTCAAACATATCAGGAACGGACAAGAGGAAGCTATTGGTTATAAGAAAAAGCACTAAGCATCACTGCTTTAAAGAACTCAGGATGGACAATTTACCAGCTGTGTATCGTGCGAAGAGAAATGCGTGGATGACATCTGAACTCTTTAAAGAATGGCTGAAGGATTGAGACAGAGAGCTACAACGCCAGTCGAGAAAAGTATTGCTTCTTCTTGACAATTGTGCAGCGCATCCTCATTTAGATTGCTTGAAGAATTTCCAACTGGAATTTCTACCTCCCAGGACCGCAGCTTTGGTCCAGCCAAGGACATGGACATCATGAAAAATTTGGAGACCCTTTATCGTGCAAGGTTGGTTAATTACATCCTTGAAGCAATTAAAGAAAGTCTGCTGACGTCATCGTCAAAATCATCGAAGTCAGTGCAAAGGTCAACATTTTACAAGCAGTTATATTTGCTGCTGAGAGCTGGCGAAAGTGAGCAGTGAGACAATTCAGAACTGTTTTTCTCACTGTCGCTTTAAGCACTTGGTTTTGGAGAATGATGTGGGCATGTTCATTGAAAGTGAAAATGATAAACAGACATGTACAACTGCAACAGGACGAAGAATTTTTATCCATAGTCAACGAGCTTCAACGCTAAGATGAAAATGAAGATTATGACTCTGCAATCGTTGCCCGAGTTGCAGCAAAATATACGACAGCATCGGAAGATCAAGAAAGTGATGATGATGATGCCGCTAATAAGCTGGTGCAAGTGACAACACAGGATGCAAGGAAATGCATTAAAACTTTGCGTCGGTATTTTATGCAGGAGGGAAATGAAGGAAATTGCTGCGCTGAATATTTGTGAAGATTTCGTTCCCGTGCAATTCGCCAGGAGAACGTGTCAGATCACATTGGATAAGTTCTTCAAATGTTGACTGGAACTTGGTAAGAACTTCTTTTTATTGTGTTTCGCATGCTGAGTTTCGTGGAGATCATTTCTTAAAATTTGTTTCTAAATTAATTTTCTCAATGAAAATTGTTCGACTGTAGTTCTTGTTTGTATATGTATGTTCGCCATACGTGTGTACCGCACAATAAAGGTCATAATTACATTTTAGTACATGATTTACATGTACATTTACTGTTTTCTATATATAACACGTCCCGTCTTACAACATAGGACATGTTCGTATAATCGAACCAGCTGGCTATTTGAACCAAAACGATCGCTTCCCGATGTGGTCCAATTAACCGGAATCGACTATGTTAATATTACTACTTAGTCATATTGGAATATAGGTTTCTTTTAATGAATGAAATAGTGATAGTTACTAATATTTTGTTGATGATTTCTTTTCATTTTTTATCTTCTCACTATATCTGCGTTCTTCGAAAATTAACTTACTCGCATAATTTTTCCTTATCACTTTTCAATCAAAGGGAAAATATGCGACGACATAGATTAAGCGTTTGTGATGCAGTTTTATGCTATTGTCAACATCCGATTGGCTGACAAAAAATATGTTAATTTAGCTAACTGTAAAACGGTGTAGAAAATTCCGTTTACAAACACTCAGAGGGAAACAAAACTGTCTACGGAAACTACACAGAGGGGAAAAAATGTTTAGGCTAACAACAGTGATAGCAGATGCTGTCACAATACTCGGAATATTCCTTTTTATCCGTAATAGTTCAGTTAGTAGACTCAATGCAGTGAAGCATACGAGGGCTATCTGTCTAAGAGAAGAAATGTCTTGGTTGATGACTTTCTGAGAGAAACTGCCTCGTATTCACGTTACACATGGGGGAATATAAGAAAACAAACCACGCAGTCAGTCCGCTTGTGTGGGATCGAACCTTGGTCAAACTCTTAGTATTCAGCGGTCGTAACTTCTCGGTCACTGGCAGCGCAGTCAACATCTCTTAATTTAATCATACGTAATCTTGAATATATTAATATTGTTAAATTGAATTGTTGTATCTTAAATAAATTTTTGTATCTTAAAAATACATCATATATTTAACCATTAATTCTTTTTCTCAGAGTGATGCATTTCGCAATAGAAGTGAATGCAAACAAGCATAATAAACAAATTCAAAATGGGGAAGACTTATGAACATGGAGAAGAATGAAAAGCGAATAAAAGAGGATTCACGTTTACACTTGAGGAAAAGTAAGAGAGAGAGTGACTTTTGAATAATGAGTTAGTTTACATAGCCAAATGAATTTATTTTTCAGATTAATGTTTAAAAACAAATAAAGTTATTAATAGAATTTTTCTATAACATAGAGATTTCCACTTTCTTGTATTTTACCAACGGTAAACCGATATATACATGGAGCTTTTCTATAACAGAGAGATTTCCACTTTCTTGTATTTTACCAACGGTAACGGTTTCAGATTAATGTTTAAAAACAAATGTAGTTATTAAATAACATGGAGATTCCCACTTTCTTGTATTTTTTTCTTATATTTTACCTTACCTTTCGATTAACTGTAATTCTGAGTTAACTGCGGACATCATTAACGCTATAATCTGGCTGATAAGGATATGAATGTAAGTATGCATACCCGCATACACACGAATACGTATGATCTTATTTACTTCTCTACGTTATGCAATATCTTCTGCAATCTCGTGTTTCGTATTTTATTTTTATCTCGTGTATTACATTTTACTGATATAATTGTTTAACTAAAATGTACAAAATTACGATTTAATAAGTATGGAGCGAATCTCTATCCGAATTATAAAATACTCTTAACAAATGGAATCTCGAAACTCTCGAATAGTCACAAGTGGCGAGGTAGAATAACCTTTAAATGCTTTAATTCTGCGTAAGTGAAAGTTAGAAATTTTGGTGGTCTTAATTCTCCTCCCACAACGTAGATTACACTTTATTAATACTGCAGTTGACTTACCTACGTTATCTGGAATCCACAGCAGGTATTGCAACTCTAGGATTTATATTAAGGAAAGCTTTGCTTTTTAATATAACTGAGATACTTTTATATAACCAGTTTAATTCCAATTAGGTTTATAACATATCTTATGACAATGGAGAGCTGTGTACTTTATAAGGTATTTTTTTCCTCATTTCAGCGTATCTTCGTAGTGTAACTGGAAGCAAGTCGGGCTAACAGTTAGGAGGTCCAGAGGTGGAATCCGGGGGAGAACATTGCACATTTCTCTCGTTTCCTGCATCAATAAAACTAATGACTCTACAACTTTAAACGTTACTTCCTCGTTTACTTAATTTATCGGTAGCATTTTAATCTTTAGCACATCAGAACTCAAAATAAAAGAGCAAAAGAGAATTCATAAAAGTGTTACTTTAAAATGGTTTTGCCACTGAAACATTTGTAGTTTCAGGTCATAAAACAATCTTTTTTACCCTAGTTTTAAACATTATAAAAGTACATAAGTAAACTGCTCTCCAATATAAAAACCAGCGTTTCGTATCTTTTTCTTCCTCAAACTAGAATTCGGAGGAAATGCAAGATCACTTATTTAAAATTTATAAAGTCCTCACAGAGAATATGGGATAGAAATTTAGCTCCAAAGCTTTTATTGCAAAATTAGACACTAAAAACTTTTATTAATTTTTAACAAGAAATAATTTATTAAGTATAGAAAACTGAAAATACGATGCATAATTTGCAAATTAAAACTGGCCTACGTCTTTTGACAGATAAAGGTATAACTAAACGGAAGAGTTAAATTAATTTTCCTCAGTATCAATCCTATTATTTATTTTTGGCTTTTAATTGATGCAAAACTGTTTGCTTTAAAACGGAAATCCTTTTCTTTTACTTTTCTTTTAGTGAAGAGCAGAACTTTAATATCTTAGCATTTTTTAAAATTTATATTTCGCATTATAAGTGGAGTTACTTAATAAACTGAGCGATTTTTAAAAAATAAAATATTTCTTCATGATTGTTTTAATTTCTATTTCAATTTTTACTTCTTTGTACGAAGTAAAGGAAGTATTGTAAGCGGAAAAAAAATTCGTGTATCATATTTAAAAGGAAATATCCATTTTGATCATTCCCGAATCCATTTGGACAATTTTTTTGCGTGACGTCTGTGCATAAGAGCAGAATAAAGGACTATTTTTCAAAACGGATTCTAAAATGTATTTTTACATGGCGTCTGTACGTACACTGCGTAAAAAATAAAATGGGGCAGTTCTACGTCTCCCGTTCTACTGCGCAGATTGACAATATTTCAGCTTGCGTTTTTCGTGTCTCCAAAGCGCGACTTAGGATATGTATTAGATTTATATATAGCATTGCTCTAACACAGGTATTTTGACACAAAATTGAACTTTTTCTGAAATGACATGTAAATTGTTTTCCATATTCCGATTTTTCGATTCCATATTTTAATATTTCGCTTTCGAGACATGAAAAATGCAGTTTGAATTTCTTCAATCGGCCCAGTAGAACAGGAGATTTATGACTTTGCTTTTTTTTTGGCGTAGTGTACGTATGCACGTATGTGCTTACTTACGTACGGACAAAAAGATCATACAGGAGACTGCTATAACATCTAGTAGTGCACCTCCCTCTTTTTCTTGGAAGTACCAAAAGTATATACATGTGTGTGCGTTTGTGTATATATGCCACCCTTACCCAGCTTAAAAGTCCTTCCGCTGCGATTATATTGGCAACCGTTGGTCGTAGTCATATGCTTCAAGTTATAGATGCATTTTAAACTACGGAAACATTCATGATTTTGCAACGCCAAATTTTAAAAATATTAATTTTCGCTAAATAACGAAATCTAAATTTTAATGCGGGCTCCCGGTTCTTGTGTTTGGATATTAATACTCGCTATGAAAAAATATAAAAAAGATATTTTACTATCGTGCGCTAAAAATTTACCGGGGTTTTAATTCCAAAATTTGCAGTTTTTGATGTCATTTGCAACTTGAATTGAGGGATCGGTCAATTAAGGTAGAATAAATCGAGGAAATGATATTAAATAAAATGCAGCAAAAATGTTTATAATTAAATAGTCCGTACATGGAAATCATGTGGTGTTCACGTCAGATGGTTTTTCCTTTTAAATTCCGTATCGGATTCGCTACGATTTTGCTTGCTCTAGAGACAGGACCAGCAGAAACTGCTAAATAAATAAATAAAATAATTATTTAGATACACAGAAAACAAGAAATTTTAATATGCGCAGAGATATTTTGGAAAATGGTTTATATTTAGAAAGTAGAACGTATACCAGTTTTTAAAATAAATATGTCAACAAAGCCAAACAAATTTTCAGCGAAGTGCAAATTTACCACACAGAAAAGTAAGGCAGAACAATACGGATTTCATAAAAGTCGGTGTGAATTTAATGCAGTCAATTGTTATTAATACAGTTTTCCCTCTTTGCTGACTAAATTCTTTCCCTGTTTTGAGCTTGCTACCTATTCTGCCATATTGAGAAATATTTCAGAAGAATAAATTAAGAAAATATGTAGAATTAACAGCGTAACAAACATATATGAATAGGCATAAAGGTGTTACAGTATATATGAAAGTCTGGCAAAGTACAATACAATAGGAGTAACACAGTACAAAACCGATAAATAAAACAATGGAGCTTATCTAGAGTGACAAAACTATTATATGTAAATTATAACATGGCAAGTGTCTACAATAATGTTAAGCTTTCAGAAAAAATCAATGCATTATTTGCAGCATGCATAACTTAGGATAAGAAGAGCTACCGTGTACGATCAACAGAAAGACGAACAGGATAAATGAAAGAATTTAAAAATTATGCACAAAATACGTAGACAATATGGTCCCATAACATCAGATAAAGTAGCAAATATGAAAATATGAAAAGAGTAATATGTAATATTAAGTATCATGTAAATAGTATACATATGTAATATCAGAACAGAACTAATAGACAAAAGCTCAAAGCTTGGAATAATATATGAATGTAATCAATTGTAAAAACAACAGACCAGAATATAATAAGTGTAGTGCATGTTATATACTAGTGCAAGTACAGGAGCATGGATAAGTCCTGAATAAAGCAGATGGGCAACAAGATTATGGCTAATTTCATAATTTAATTATATTTTCACTCTTTCTATAGTCCTGTTCCTCTGATCTGCAAGCCGTATATACACGGGCAAGAATATATTTTGTGACGTGGTTAAGAATGCATATTTTCGTGCAATTGAAATAATTCCAAGAAATTAAGACAATATATTAAAAGTGAATAAATTCAGGTATTAAGAACCGAGAATTTTGAAAATATAATCAAGAAAATACTATCCAGGTTCAAGTTCATCTCTTTAAATTTAGGAAAGGTTTTACGAGAAATGTTGTTTACTATAGTCATATTTATGTTCTCAATATATAGAAACTATTATGTTGCACTATTTATTTTAGAAATCACGTTAGTTTTATGTTTATTAATTCCTGCACCTTCTATTTCTTTTCTCAACCTCATTAGAATGCAAATTAGGTGAAGGTAAAACCGCAAATAATTGTATACGGTAGTTATGAAAGTTTTCCGTCAAAAAACGTTCTTAGTAAAGTTAGAGAAAATAATATGAAAGCAGTATCTTTAATGCGGGTAGTAATCATCACGTAAATCTATGATTCTCTGCCGACGTTTTTCGTAGATTTCAATGCCTTCTGCTCAGAAACTCTGTGGCCGCCAGCACAAAAACGAAACAACCTCATTTCGGATGTACTGTGCGAAATGGAAGATTGCATCAGTAAGATGTAGCTGCAAGCGCGAAAAAAGTTAGAAGTCCGAAGGAACGATGTAGAGGCCATATAATGCTTGTGGCAAACGATCCTATTCGAGTCTGTATAGAGTCTAGCCGTTGAATGCAGACACATGTGGTCTTGTATTATGTTGATGGAATATTACCTTATTGCGCCACGTTTTTCACGTTCCACGTTTTTCTTTGATAGCACCGTCAACGTGGACTAGCATCTCGCTGTACACCTTAATATCGAGTGTTTAACCTTCTTCCAGAAATTCTTTGTGGATGATATTACGTCAATCCCAACAGATACAAAGCGTGATTTTTTTGTTAGTCAAATTGGGCGTTGCGACGCCGCCGACAGGATTACCGGGACAGACCAACCCCCTTTTTGGCCTGCGTTGTTGAAATAAATCCACTTTTTATCACAAGTGACGATACGGTGCATAACTTTGGCCTTACTTTGATATTCGAGAACATAAATGCAAGGCCGAACACGTCTGTCCTTATCCGCTTGAGTCAGCTCATGCGGCACCCAGCGATTGAAATTGTACCTCAAGTTTATGCGATGAATAGAGCGACTAATGAACATGTTACTCTACTACAACTCTTTAGCAGGCTCTCGAGTGGTTGCACGTGGGGCGTCTTCCACAAGTTCTCACAAGCCGGATTCATCAACATCAGTAGCCCGACCAGAGCGCTATGCTTCTTGAATGCCATAGTCCTTGTTTTTGAACTTTCGGTACTAAACCTTCACAGTGTCGTATGATACAACAATAGTATCTAAAGCTGCACGCATGATTTGGTGACAATCTGTAGCTGACGTTTTGCACCAGAACTGAAAGCAAATGCTGGTTCTAATCAGACAGCTTATACTTAATGATAACCATATTCTTCTATAAATTTCACAACACAGTGTTCTAAAACAGGTGTCTTTCTTTCAAATGCCAAAAATCGTTTGACAAAATGTGATTAATACCCCAACATGAACTGTTTGCCCATACCATGTTTTCGGTAGTGGTAGTTTTAGGACACATTTCCTGATATGCTTTTACTAACTAACAAATTACTTAAAATGTGTTTAAACAAACAAACACAAAACACTTAACAAATTACATAAACAAACAAATTACTTAAAATATTTTTTATTCCTTCCTGATAAACAACAACACGAATCACACGCAGGATGGTTATAAAAATATTTCCCGCTATATGAACCTCTAACGGATATCCACTCTCCACTTGAAATGAAATTTCAGATATTGTTATTTGAATGTTAGCTTTTAAGCTCTCACAAATTGCGGCCATAGTGAACAAATTTCCAAATTTCTAATGACATATTGCAACGCTTTTTCTGTGCAAATTGATCGGCGTATTTAAAAACCATGAATGGCAATATTGAGAAAAACCAGCTGCAACAAAGAGATGATCATCATTCCTTATCAGATATTGTTGTTGTTGTTGCTGCTGATCCACTTGGAGCAGGAAAGCCTACACAATGCCTAAGAGACCTTACCGCACAAGTAAATCACTCAAGTCGTCCTGCTCACCTACTGGATTGTATAGCTGTCTCAAGAAGACGCCTATACAATCCAGTACGTGAGCGGGAGAGGCAGGGGTGGAACAGGCATACGAGGGAAAGCTCCTTTCTCCCTCTTTGAATTTCATGCATCGAAGATGCCCGCTTCTTAATCTAGCCATGGCCGTTTGGAGAGACCTCGATCTTTGACTCAAAAGTGACAGGCCTGGTTGCTCAGCGATGTACCATTGGTGAACTGGAGAAATTTTCCCCGCCCTGTTCGTTTTAGTTTTGTAGTAGGAATGTTTTCAGTTGGGCTTAAATCAGGGGAAGGGGGTGTAGGGAGATCACAACCTTTTCTTGCAAGATCGTCAATTGTTTCATTACCATACACCCCAACATAGCACGGTATCCACTGGAGATATATTGCTTTACGCTGTCCAAGCTTATAAAGTTTAGATACGATATTCTGACCGGTCTTATCCGTGGTCTTAGTTCAGTTTTTAAGGTACTGAATGGAGCTTCTACTGTTTGTCAGAATCCATGTAATATCACTACTCGAACAAAGAGCATAAACAAGTGCTTTGCTGACGGTGATAAGTTCCGATTTGAATCGAAACAATGATCAGGGTTTCTGACGCTGCATCTGATATCTCCTTCAGGGGTGTTACTATAAATGGAACTCCTTGCTCTACCCTTATCTAATCTACTTTCATCCGTATATATCACAAAGGTCTGAGCTGGAATATCATTAACGATTTCAAGAGCCACTTGCCTGAGGAGTTACAGTGATGGTTGCCTTTGACAATATTAGTTGACAATTCCTCACGGATGTTAACATGATTAAATGAAGTATCTGGAACGAAACGGCTGACAGTATAGATGTTTCAGCATTAAAATTGATAAAATCCGAATTCCACACATAACTAAGTGGGTTGTCTCACTTTAGGTGTTTATTGCTTCTCCAATTTAAAATAAAGGCTGAGGTCCGATTGTAAGGATCGAAACTCTTAAGCTTGTTAGAATACTTGTAGGAATTCACCTTAAAACGCATTGCCAAAGGCCGGATGTCCGTCTCATGGCGAACAACGTCGTTTGGGGAACTATTTCTAAGGCCAGTGATAATTTTCGCCGCATTGAGCTGTACTCTCTCCAATTTCCTCAAGTTAGCAGTTGAGGCCAATTGATAGATTTGATAACCATATTCATGGACAGGGTGGACTAGGGTGATGTAGGTTATTCTAAGGGTAGTGGCGTCAGAAACCCAGTCTCTACCCGAGATATACTTCATGATCCGAAGTCTTATTCTGGCTTCATCGGCCAATTTCTCGATATGTTTACTGCAGTTCACTTCGAGATCGAAAGTGAATCTGAGATAAGTAGGGTGTTTATTACAGTCCAAGCGCACTCCATTCAGAGAAATGTCAGGAGAGTAATTATAAAGACAGTGGAGGATTTGGAAGCATTAAAATTAAGTTTGTGGATGTCTGAAAACTGTTGAACTGCTACCAGACTTTTATTCATCTGATGTTCCTGTTTATTTACGTCGGAACCACTGCTCCGCATTACGGCATCATCAGCAAAAAGTGCGACTTCACAAGGATGGATGTTTTATCCTATCCCTGAAATAAACAACGAAAAATGGATAGGGCTCAGTACAGAGCCTTGAGAAATTCCGCGATGCTTTTTGAAAAAGCCTGAAAGATTGTCTTGTAATTTGACACAGAATTTACGGTGATTCAAAAATTTCGAAATCCAGGATAGTGCTCTGCCTCTTATGTCAAAATTCTGATAGCACTTATTTAAGAGCTTATATTTTCAAACCCTATCAAACGCTTTACACAGATCTAGGAATGCTGCCACGGTGTGCCTAGTAGGCCTTGATTCTGGGCATCTCTGACGTACTGTATAAAGCACAAAATTTGATCAATAGTGCTGTGGCCCTTTCGGAAAGCAAACTGCTCCGGCGGAAGCAGTTTATTGATTACTAAGTGATGACTCAATCTCCTCATAATAAAGTGTGAGTGTAATCTCCTCAAAATCGCCTCGCTTCTTTTTATCAGATATGATGATCATACCAGATGCCCGTTACGGATATTATAGACGTTTGAGAAGCGTTTCTTCTTAACTGGAAACATCAACTGGCTCATTCAGTGGCTGAAACGTACACTGGACTGAAGAAAATCGTCACGATGTGGCATAGCGCCTTTACGGGAAGCTAAAGTGACTATGCGGTGTGTATTCGCAAGCTCAGACGTTCTTGGTCTGTACTTCTTCGAAGAGTACACTTCTACAGATATGAAAACGTGCTCCATCACAAGTGCTCGAATGAGTCAGAATTACATAATTCCATAGTTGCAGCAGAAAAATGTCGTTAATGACATCCCATGAATGTAGAACTGTGCCTCTCTACATGTTGCCCCATTTGTTCGACAAAAGTCTGGTGATAGCCATCTGCTTTATCTTTTCAATTTCGTGGCCACCGCGTTCCCCTGACATCACTTTGATGAATCTCTGGTTATGGAGCTATCTGATATCTAAGGTCAACACGTCAAATCCGCAAGATTTGTTAAAACTTAAAGATGTCATAATACGTGAAGTTATACAGATTCATCCTGTGATCCGTTCTTCCCGGTGATTATACGGTTATTCCTCCTGCGATGCTACATTCATAATTGTTGTCAGTAACCTCTCGCAAGCAATACGTTATCATCTGCAAAGGTGGATACATTGACATCCGATAAAAAATGTTGTCTTCTCTCTTTTCTTGTATTGTCATTGGTCCTTTATAAATCGCTTCTTATCGTTCCAACGCATTTATTTTTTTTAATGCGCTGATCAATTTGGGCAGGAGAAAATTGGGTGTTGTTTTTCGAAAATTGTGAAATCTTTTCACTGTTACCGTAATCGTGAGATATCTAGAGTTTTAAATCCTCATAATTTCGGGAGCGCATACGTTCAAATAACAATATCTGAAATTTCATTTCGACTGGTTGAGCGGATAGATCGCTAGGATTTCATACACCGGGGAAGTTTTTTAATGTTCACTGTGTATTTTATACTATCTTTTGAAATATTTAAAGTTTTTATATTGCATTTTTTTTTTACTTTTACAGTATCCTTTCGTTGGGGTCATGGCGGTAAGGAATGTAGCTATTCAAATATTGAGCCAAATTTTGAATCCGAGAGAAAGCATGGAGTTTTGTAAATGTTCACTACATTTGTAGTACAGAGGCTCTTAAAATACAACGGGACCTTCATTTCTCTCTAGAAGTTGGTGATAAGAGAAGAAGAGAATGAGACATTCGGATTCGTCTTCCGGCTGTTTTTTGTCAGCACCGGGACAGTTTCTCCTTTTTTAAATGTTTATTTCGATTATCCCTTGTCTTGCACTTTGGGCAACGTTTTCAATGACGAGACGATTAAATGAGAGATAGATTTTCTGAATAACTACAGTATTATTGGAGGTGTTAAGGCAAGAAAAGTCAGCGTAAAGTTCATAAACTACAGTATCTTTAGGAAAAGATTGCAAAACTTGGAGAGTGCAAACATTATCTTTTATTCTGAGAAAACTAAATATTGTACTAGTTATATTCAAGCACAAGAATTTATCCAATTTTTCTTTTCTTAACAAAAATATAACATAATATCTGCTCCTTCTGCGCGATGCAAATGATTATTAAATTCCAAACTTCTTATGGAATCACATATTTTGGAAAAGTATTCACTGTAAAGTTATTTAATAAATCCCCCGTGTGCTTCAGGCTTTCTTAGAATTATTTCCTTTTGTTCTTGCATTATTCGAAGAGACAGAAATATATTAATTTTAGGAGAGAACAAAAACCATTCCAAAGCAATACAAAATGTCTTTACTTTCACAAAAGTTAACTTCCATGTCGGAAGAGGTAAAAAAAAAACAATTTTATAATAACTTCAAGAAAGCATTTGCTTAAAAGGAAGAACAATTTATATGAGGAAAGTTTCTTTTGAAGAAAATATTAAACATTCTTTCACTCTACATTTCAATGCAGAGAACTTTTGTCATTCAGGTTTTTAATAAAATATTTTCACATTACTACATTTCCATCGTAGGCATTAAGACGATACTGAACTTCAGTATTCACATAACGCATTTGTTACATTCAAAGGATTTACGTGTTATCTTCAGCTGTGGTAAGTTTTAGTAACTAATAAAAATTAAATTTCCTTGCAGGAAGGGGAAAGGATGAAATTGTCCCAGTATGTTTTAATTTGAGAGCTTAACGACTGCTATTATAATCGATTTCTTAATCTGTGTTTTAGGTTTAATGTACCAAAAAGTATTCCTGTTACGTTTTTATAGATAAAATACCAGATATTACTCGAGAAAGGCGTCTTTTCCTTATCAAAAGGGGGGATTACACTAAATTATAGCTGATTCATAAACCCACCAGCATTATATTAGGGTCAATAAATGTCGGATATCTATCTAGCATGCTATTAAATAATGAGGTATCTGTATGTTGCTCACATTGTGAAAAACTGCTCCACCTACAACCATCCAGTTTTGATCACAGTTATTCCTCCATTAGAACAAGTGCCCTTCAAAGCAGGAATTTCGAATTTCGAATTTGGTCTTTATTTACTTCGATTTTGTAAGCTTATTTGTCTTCCATTTTTCGTGTTTCGCGAATTTAGTGAAATTTTTACTAAAAGTGCGGATTTAAAAGCAATGTGTTGTCACTCGACCAAGCGGAAGATACTTATGTTTCAAATTTAATCAGAAAATTCAATAATATGAAGGAAGTATGTTGCCTCTTTGTATAAATTAATATTTATACAAAGAGTTGCCTTTCGAATACAAATATGTTGCCTTTCGAATTTAATCAATAAACTCGGTGACTTAAAGGAAATGTGTTGCCACTGCCTAAACTAAGATATTTTTATCTTAAAATTGGCAGTGTGTTGTCGTTCAACAAAGCGCAAAATATTTAACTTTGTTTTCAAATATTATATTTTTATTGATTATTTGTGACATCAAATATTGATTACTTGGTTATTTAATGTTGTTTGTCAAATTTAATGATTTGCAACAAACTAAACTGCTTAAAAGCAATAAACGGAGTTCTCCGTTTCCATTATCAATTACTAGCTGGACTTATTAAATTATTTGCCCATTTTCCGCTTTATAATTTTTATCTTATCCTCTATTTAATTTCTATTTAGCGTCCGCTTAGAGTTACTTTGCTTCATAAAGGCTGCCTGGAATTAAAAAAAATCTCAAATGAGGTGGAGAAAATAAATATAATGCAGTAATGACATCACGCATTACTACTGCAAATGGGAGGGAAGCTGACAACAGTTTTGAAGTACCTGTTTTAAAGTAAGAGATTATACGAACATTTAGGATTTTAAAATTTTAATTTAAGAGTTTTTGATTACGTTGTAAGGAACCTAGAGTTTGAAATTTTAAAAGTATAACGTATTTCTTTAACCATCAAAATATGCTAAAATGTTGCAACGATTGAAATTTTAAGTGATATTGCATCAAGTCTCTTTCTGCCTTTCCATCAATTCAAAGAAAGAAATCTGAAGCTTTCAAATAATATCACCCCGAAGTTTTTACAAAGAATTCTCAACACAAGGATCTTTTCCCTAGAAAGGGCTATGATATCTGCAGGTCGTTTGGTCGAACTCTTTAGGGAAATTTCGAGCAATTATCTCCTCTGAATATGCATTCTTCAAAATAAACGTCAAGAAGTCATGTTCTTATTATAATAAAGAAAAACAAGTATGGAAATATAAAAATGTATGGAAGAACTTTGCCTGCGACAAGGCAAATCACATACTTGGAGGTGACCCTAGACTACAATCTCTCATGAACCCTACACATACACGCTAATGTTCAAAGGTTCACTGTTGGCTCGAAATTCAGCCTACTCATTTTCTGAAACAAAGCTCTCCCGATTAACAATAAATATCCTTTTTACAAAACCAGTTTGCGTCCCATGATGACTTGAGCCTTCCCTGTATGAACGAATTCTTGACCAGAAAGGCTCTTCAAACTGCCCAAAACTGTTTCCTAAGATAGATAGCAAAACGTTCCTGGTATGTCAAGAACAATAAAAGGCACCAAAGCTCAATATTGGGCAGTTACGTAGCTAGAGTTATGTGAAATTACTGCCGTAACGTTAACCTGGCACAAGAATTTCATGTAAAGCTCAGAGAGAGATGAAATAGCATAACATCAGTGTACAATTATGACTATATCCTTTCAAATGTTAAGCTCCGCATGACCCTTCTAAACAATCATGTTATGAATTTATAATTGATCTAGTACTGCGACACTGCAACTTTAGTCCTATAACTCTAAAAGTCAAGTAGCAAATTATCGCTAGTGAGATAGAACACAAAGGTTTTAAAACAATCTTTTTATTCAAACAGAAGGCCCACCAGCGGTCGAGCGGTAAAGACGCTGAACACTGGTAGTTCGTTCCGAGGTTCGAATCCCGCGAACGGGCTGGCTGCATGGGCGTTTTCGCGGTTTTCCCCATGTGTAACGTGTATACGAGCCAGTTTCCCTTAGAAAGTCCTCCACGAAGGCATCCCTCCCTTTAGGCAGATAGCCCTCGTGTGCTTTGCCATAATTGAATAACCTAACCTAACCTTATTCAAACAGAATTTTGAATAAAAGGCAGACATTGTGCTACAAATAACCGCATGTCGTGGTTATTTGTAGCACAATAACAAATTTGTGCGTTTAATTTGAATTGAAAATCTGTACATTTTCAATTCAAATTAAACGCTGATCGGTAGTCGAAGATTATACAGTTAAATACTAAGCTAGAAAGTTGACTGAATATATTATCAAGCGCTTTTGTTTAAAGTATCGGGACGAGAGAAACACAAACACGAGATAAACTGTACGTGCTAGCGCTGGCTGAAACTAAAGGTACTACGCTAGTGTCAAAAACGAAAAACCTCAAATATCCAAAATCCAAATAACTCTTAATATCCAAAAACCTCAAATATAAAAACCACCAGTTTGCCTTCTGGTCAGAAATACGGTAAGAAGAAGTTAAAGTACAGATCGAAATCATAATAATTGATTAATTTAAAAAAAGACCTTTACAATACATAACTTATATTATATAATGTGATAAAATGCAGTTCAAAACCTAATTCAGTTGTAGGCTGAAAGCAGCAACAAATGGTGTAATAATGCAAAATAAGTAAAAGTAAGATGAATTTGTTTTAACTTTAAAAATTTGATTTGTAGTAAAAAATAATACTTAAAATAAAATAAGGAATTATTATTTTTGAAATTAAAAAATTAAATAATAAATTTTAAATACATTAAAATTTAAAAATTATTTTTTGAAAATAAAAAAAAAATTAAATAATTAAAAACTAGCATTGAGTTATAAAAATATATTTCGTTGTTTACCTTATAATATTTCTGTATTATTTTACAAATACATTTCATTATGTAAGTGCCTTTCCTTTTGTGTTGGTGCCTATGCTTTACATTTAATATAATAAAAGCCCGACTGTCCAGAAATCTCAGGAAATGCCGATTTCCAATTATGCAGAATTTCCGAAAACAGATGTAGAAATGGTATTAACACCGGAAGCCAGTTCCAACATCCATCGAAACTGATTGATTTTTTACGAAATATTGAATGATCCGAATAATTGCTGATGATAAAGAGTCACTTGAGAATTAAATGAAATATAAAGCCATGATCTAGCGCATAAAATTGCTGAAAAAGCTGATGATGTGAGGTTACTGCTAAAAGTTCTTTGAGTTCAAATCAAAGCACATAGTTCCACAAGCAAGTGGAACAGTTTTACTCAGCATTTACAACATATTAGTACTGAAGAAATAAAATAAGTAAATAAAAAAGAAGGAAAAAAATCTCTAAAATTTTAAGATATTAATGGTCGCCCAAAATGGTTTATTAATGTTTTTTACGCTCCCGCTGAGCTCGCAGTCTACCAGTTTGTTATTACCCTCAGTCCTACTAATCCATTTTTTTGTCTGTTTAGATTTATTATTAAACATAATTTTCTTCACACTTGCACCATATACATTTCAACAGCAAAATACAAAAATTTTAGCAGCAGCATAGCAGTATACGTTTGAATTCCAGATGCAGCTTTAAGTGTTGGCACATAATTTTCTGTTTTTTTTTTTTTTTCGGTCTTTCTCAGTTCATCATGTCCAGTTTTTTTACTTAGCTTTGCAAAACTTTCTTTTCTCTTTTTACTATTAATGTTTTATGCGTTTACTTTATATATTAAATATCGTGGTCTTGGCTCTTACGCCAATAAATTTCGATTCAACAGCAAAATCTGAAAATATTTGAAAACCACATATGTTTAGAATTTTCGATACACAATTTCGCGCCCCGGGGATAGAAATGTTTTTTTCCGTGTAGTGTTGAAACTGCTCGCTTTGAAATCGTTCATTTCGTTAATCAAAAATTCGTTAAAGTTTTACAAAATATGAAATAGATCAGAAGACAAATTCGAAATCAAGAATTCGAGATTCCAGGTGTCCATGTTCGGGTGGATGACTACGTTATTCAGAATTGGATGGCTCTAGATACCGCTGTTTTTTCACAACGCGAGAAACATGAATACATGCACGCAAATTCTTCCTTATTTAATTACTTTAAATATAATAGAGGGCGATAATATTTGGTGGCAGCAATTTTAAAAGTGACATGCGTTTTTTTTTAGCAATTCAAAGCAAAATGCCGTTTCGAGACTAGCATTCTTTTCGGCAATAAAGTCTATTTTCGGCTAATATAAAAATAAATAAACATTACAAAACTTATAGAATGCAGGAAATAAAATGCAAAAACATAATTATTTAATTGCAGAAATTACTTAAGATCGCCACTTGGCGCTTTGCATATTTACGGGAATTGTAATCATAATTTTAGTTAGGAATGATATTGTTATTTGATTTCCTACTATTTAAATGGAAATTATATGCCAGGTGATGGAAGAAGGCACGAAGTTTTTCTAGTGCTTCATGCATAACATTGTTCCTTACAAACAATGAGAAGGGAAATCTGATGAATGAAGGAGAATGGACATAACAAAAGCCCTGAATTTGCAAAAATCGAACACATTAGTAGTAGATAAGCGATGATTCATTAAAGAGCTGCATTGTAAATAAAAGGTGAAGTCACATGTTAAGTGTCTTTAAGTTCAAAAACCTCTGCCACGTCTAGGTAGCTTGAAGAAGAATCTGTAGAAAATGCATTTAAGTAATATATACAAGGAAAAATAAAATGGAAGAAATTCAAATACAATAATGTAGTTGAAAATTTGAGCACATTGAATAAAAATAAAATCAATCAATGGAATAAAATTTACCAATAAACTAACCAAATATGGGCAACAGATGATAGGGAAAGTTATACAAATATTTCAAAAATTTTGAGAACTTAAGCCTAAAATGTTAGGAAGGAAAATACGCAAGGAAGCAGTGTACTAACCCTTCTCCAAACCCTAGCATAATGTAGGTAGTAAACTTGACGCAAAGCGCTCGATAAGAAACAAAATCTGAAATTTTTTTCATTACACTGGTATAACATACATATTTTATTTTCTCTTGGCATTTTTTCAAAAAAATCGTAAAAATATTTTAAAGTTTTCTTTTCACTTATTTCTCATTTACTATTTCGATTTGAGGATGTTGAACTGAGAATTAAAACGCGAATTCTTTGTTGTCTATCTCAAGGTTTGGCTCTCAATTAAAAGAGGATTAATTTCACTCTCATTTGGGAACTCAAAAAAGGCAGCTCACAACTCGAAGGGGAATGCTCTCAAAATAATTTTTTCACATGGTAGAATTATGTGTAATTATCTTAAATCTGACGGCAATTTATTTACCTAATTAGACATTCCGTATTCGCTATTTTAAAGTGAAAATTAAAATATATATTTTCTCTTGGATATGAATTAAAAAAATAATTATAGATTCAAAAATGGTTTTAGGAAATTCATTGTTAAGAGCTGCTGTTGGCAGATATATAAAAATTATTACATTAAATATTTTATGGTAAATATTATATTCTGAAAGGTAAAAATTAAAATTACATTATTATATTAAACTTTGATGAATCTGATATTTAATGAAAAATATATTAATAAATTCATTTGTCCTAGAATTTCACAAAAAATAAAAAATAATACACTTCATTTTCTCGCGTATTTTTCACTCTACTGTTTTGATGTCAGGTTAGGAAAATTTTTTTAAAAATTCGTATTCTTCAGAGTGTTCGAAGAATGAGCTCCCTTCAGTTTTTAAATTGATTCGTGAACGTGATGCTTGCTTTCGCGTTACTAACAAAGACAAAACACCGGGAACTGCCTTGCAAAGATCACGTTGACCCTTTTCCTTCTAAGCGTTGCCTTCTAAGCATCATTTATGCTAGCCTAGCGCAAAAACCAACATACCACAGGAAAGCAAACACGAACTTAGGTCAATCTACAGTTTTGATGAGTAGGAGGACCGATTCCTCTTCTTTAATTACTTCTGGATGATTTTAGGCCTAAGAAGTAACAGAGACAACAATAAAGAACGGGCAAAATTCAAGTTACAGGGAAGAAATGAACTTATATTATTAGATATTGCAATGTTCATATTGCTATGTATTCTTTTAAGGATTTTTAATTGAAGGAAAGTTTCTTCAAAAGAAAATAACATTGAGCTAGTTACCTGCAATTTATCCATGACTACGCTTCATTTGCTGTAATCTTACTGTAAACGCGTCCATCGGAAATTGAATTATTCTCATTAATACCGTAAAATTTACAAATACTGATAAAAGTCGTAAAATTAACCACTAAGTGTTACTTTTATCTTGAATGTAAATTAAAATTTGAATGAAAATATATTTTTTGAGGAAATTTTGTAAGTAGAATAGTTGAAGTCTTAATAGATTAAAATATGTCATGCAGAAATGAGAAGTGTATTTTCTATAAAACTTTGTTTGAACAGAATTATAATCGAATTCCGCTTTAAACAGACTTCAGTTTATTACACTATAAAGGTATTTCTTCTATAAGAATACTAACAGAATTTTTTTTTTAAATCATACAAACTCTTTTTCTTTGCGAAACTTGTTTCATGAAGAAGTTTTATCATATTCAAATATACAATTCTATTCAAGTCTTTTTTTTTTTTTTTTTTTTATTTTTTTTGCAAAACTCGAAAGGTAAATTTGTCTATTTTCTACAAAAGGAGACCAGTTGAAAAATTTATCACTATGCGGTGGTAAGCTTATCTTGGATTTTTCTCCATACGAAAAGGATTTCTACATAAAACGTAGCGATCACAAAGGCGTATTTTTCCCCTGAATCAGCACGTTTCCGGGTTTTGAATCAGAAAGCGTCTGGAAAGCCTCACGCTACCAATATCTGTTCAAAATACAATTTATAGGGTTCTACCGTATCTAAAAGCTTGTGTCAAAGTCCTGCACCCTAGCAAACTGATAACGAATTATCGCTTTGTCTGAAACAAATCACAAAGTCGTGAGAAGGTTAAAAAAACATTGTACTTCCTTCTAGGAAGTAAAGTAAATATCATAATAGCAAAAAATTTCCGGTGTCATATTTCGACGTAAATTGTCGTTTTGACCATTCCTGAAACGGTTTTGACTACATTTTTGGGTGGCATATGTACGTACGATAGAAAAAAGGACTTTTTTTTTTCTAAAACGCATTGTAAAATGGATGTTTTTCGGCATGTCTGTACGTGTGTATCAACGTACGTATCTCGCATAATTAAAGAAATATTAGACGTAGAACGTTCAATATTTGTATGTGGGACTGCTATAACATCTAGTTATGCACACATCCTATTTTTATTGCAATACGTTACACTATGAAAACATAATTTAGAAGTACTGAAGTGAAAATACTGAGGCGTAGAAACTCAGAAATATTGATGGAGTAGATACTTAGAGCGTAGACTTCGTAATTAAGTAATTCAGAATCCACTAAGAAACTTGACAGTCGAGGCGGTTTTAATTACATTTTTATTTAAATTCATATTTATAACCATAATTCATTTGGCACTCTAATCCTGCTTATTTTCGTAAAATTTACATTTTTAAATACTATTGCGATAGAAAGGAAACAGAACGAAATTAAATGGCGTCGAAGCTGCAACACAGATACAAGAGAACTAAGCATGTATCCAATATGGCAGCTCACCAAAGAGGAAGGTTTTGGTTTACGTTAGAAAGATTTTAGTTCTTAGAGTTTAGGTTCCGGAAGAACTACGTCCTCAACGTTACGCAAGCTGTGTGGCATAGATTAATCTAAAAATGACGTAGTCCACAAATGTTGTTATTATTTTTATATTAAAGAGGAAATAACCAAATTAAAAATGAGAAATTGAAATACCTTTTTATTAAGTTAAATTATATAGCTGATATACATATTTTTTAATTTTATAAAATTATATATATATAATTTTTATTAGAAAACTTTTTCATATACCAGCTCCAAGGAACAGAAATTGAAAGGGCAAGTTTTAGGCTTATTAATTTACTCATAATTATTTTTACTTAGAATTTTCATTCTCTCTCTCTCTATATATATATATACACCACTTTTACCTCACTTAGAAGTTTTTATTTGGCCTTTATTTTCGCAATCTTTGGTTGTAGTCATATAATTTTAATTACGAAAGTGTTTCAAATAACGAAAACATTAATGTTTTCGCAATGTCAAATTTAAAAAAAAATAGTAACTTTAGACAAATAACAAAATCTAACTTTTAATACCTTCTGCCAGTTCTATACTTTGGAAAGTTTTATACATATTATGAAAATTTAAAAATACAAGAAGTTTGACTCCCATACGGCAAAAATTGGCAAGAATACTTAATTTCAAAATTTTCAGTTTTTGGTATCATTTTCGATTTGCCTTGAAGGATCGCTTACTTAAGTTAAAACAAGTCAAGGAAATAAGTTTAAATGAAGTGCAGGAAAAAAAAGGTGTATAGTTTAATAGGCTATACAAGGAAGTCATGTGGTGTACACATCAGAATTTTTATTTATTAAATGAGCAGAAACGAACAGTTTGTACGACAGACGAAAATTAACATAAGCTAACGTTAGATTCAAATGCAGGTAACATAGTCTGATACTAGAACACAGTATAAACTACTTAAGCTACTGGCTCAGGTATTAAGGTAGCACATTTTACAGTTGACCAATAAGAAGAAGCTAAAACCGGAATGCAACTAATAGTCAACCAAGAAGCGGCCATTAAGAGAAAAATCACAAAATATTTAAAATCAGCATATCCTTAATATTCCCGATAAAGTCTTAGGGGCTGCTATACATTTATTTATATATATATATATTCGTTATATTATTTCTTTGAAAACTTGGCGCTCAAGCGGCCAGTTTTTTTTTCGCTCTATTTTTTATTAGAGCGAAATAAAATTATTTTATTTATTAGAGCTCTAATAAAAAGAATTTATTTTATTTATTAGAGCGATTTCTATATTGCAGGCTAAAAGAAATGAAAGAAAAAGTATATAGTGCTTTTAATGAGTCGAGCTAGCGTCATTGGATAAAAATATTTAATATTCAAAATTGCGTGTTGCATTTTTATTTAAATCAATGCAATTAAAATGCTAATTGTTTTGAAATTCGTTTATTGCTTCTCGGTCGCTTAGCTTCCTACTCAGTAACAGAATGATTAAATGTGAAAGTTAAATACCTTAAGCTCTACTGAATAGCAATACGCTGGTGCTAAGAGATAATAGGCATTTTACTTCAGACAATAGTTACACATACCTTTTAAAGAGTTGAGCCTGTTGATTAAAAGTGAAAGATCTTACATTTTGAATAATGGATGAAATCTGGAACGCTAGAGATAAAAATGCTTTATTTCGAAACGTGTTGCCCCTTGCTTTTAAATTCTGAGATTGTTAATCAAAAATTTATTCAACTTGTACAAAATACGAAATAAATCAAAAACTAATTTGAAATTAAAAATTAGAGCTTCGAGGAGCTCATGTTCGAGTGGAGAACAGCTAGTATTAAAAATTTAGTGGCTCTAGAAACCACCTTTTTTCCACAGTGTGCCAGGATCATACATGCATATACACATATTCTTCATTATTTTTTTTAAATACCACATTGCGATGTTATCTCGTGGCAACAATTTGGAAAGTGATTCGAGCACAAAAGAGAAACAGACAAAAAGTGAGTTTCGAGACTAATGGTAGCTCTAATACTAACTAGAGACAGTAATAAAAATTTGCTAATTAGAGACAGTGATAAAAATTTGTTAATTAGAAAAATGATAATAACATGGTTGCCTTTTAATTTTGAAATCATATGATTGTTACAGGAAATCCGTATAATCTGCCATCAGTTTGCGAATTATTTAATAAATATGTGAGCCACGGGTTCGTGGACATCTTTATAAATAATTATTCCAGACGATCCTGAACAAATTAATAATTTAGTTGAAAAATGCAGCCCACAGTAAAAGTTAATAGCTGTTATGTAACTTAAGGGTAGTGCACGTAATAGTCAAAACCTGTTTAACGTACGAGAAATGTCATAAATCCAGATATTCTCAGAGCATAAACTCAAAAACTCACTTTCTTTGAGCCGCAAGGCTGATTAACAGGCTGTCTTATGCAGGCTTTCGTAGATGCATTTACATACTGTTGCACGGGCTTCTGAAAGTTTCGGGGAAAATCACTCTCAGAGCTTCAAAAATATGTTATCTCAGAAAAATTCCTAAATTAGTGAAACTTCGCCCAATCTTGTTCACCTGGTGACACCTGGTGTCTCCAACTCTCGTCAGGTGCGTCTTTGCTCAGCTCTCTCAGCCTAGTTTCCACTATTTTAACATTTTATACATTATTTGATTCAGAACTGAACGATCTTCAATTCTTTATAATAAATAAGACTGATATATAAAACGTGACCCCAAATCTAGTAAGGGACAAAATAGAAACTAAATATCATTGTTACATGCCTGCGGCTTGCTAATGCATTGAACGCGCACATAACAAATGAAAGCTTGATGAAATTTATTCATGTACGGATAATCATATTACAAGGAACTCCATTTATATGCCTCATGTTGAAACGTCTATTATGGCTACCAGTCATGACAGAAATCGGAAGCACTTTAAAACGGGGTTTCTCAATGTCAGGGAAAATGTATTCCTCGAGATGGCCACTAATTATTTTCGACTTCCTTGCTGGGAAGTGGTCTTAACTTCTGTGTCTTGAGGTGTTCTGCACTTCCATCGTATATAGCCTTCACCAACGTAGATCCAGCGCATTAGGATCGGTTTGTTGTCACTTCTACTCCGTTTCAAGTCATTCACGTGCTTGGTTAAATCGTCTAGAAGTGGAGTCAGCTCCTTGATATGAACAGCTCTGATTGGATGGCGGTCTCTATAAGATTGGGTGGATATCTTGTTTGTTCGATTGTTTCGAATTTCATGTCGTATATTAAAGCGCTTATTAGATCCTTGGCATCAACCTTCGCAGGGCTTTCTGTATCTAAGAATCTCGGATATCATAGATGAAGCACAGCATGATTGCCTTTGTTTCTGTTGCGTAGTCCGAAATGGGGTGATAGGACGTTCTTTAAGCCTCCTTGACGAGCTCCTGGAGTGTTTATATGAGTCTATGTTGCTATATTTTAACTGAAGCCGTTTTAAAACCTAAAGCTTTTTTTTTCTCGCAAATGCGCAGTATAACACTTCGGACAGATTTAACCTCCGGTTTTCAGACAGAGTTTGGAGAATATCAAATACTTTTTCCCTCATTGAAGCAATGAGATAACAAGCCTTAATTTCGGTATCTCCTATATTTGTGTCGGCCATTGCAGAGAACTGAGTCTTATACACTTGTCAGGAGGTCTTTTTAACATACGTGGATAGTTTCAGAAAGGAGCAATTTCATTCGGTCGGGGGCCTCCAATACCTAGGTGAATAATATCCATAGCACGGATAGCAGCTTCCCGCCGAGGACCGTCAGGTGGATGCAGACTTCAGGGTTTAGCATCCGACAGGCCCTCCGCAGCTTCATGCCGTGATAAATATATCGAACAATGCCTGTACACGAGTCACCGGTGTGAGGGTTTAAAGTCACACATAGACACCTTTGCGACACGGACACCACTCCGTTCGCTCAAAGAATATTGTATACGGTGTTCTTTCTTTTGGGCATACGATAGCTATTCAATCGAGAAACGGGCAGAACTATTCCCATTCCGACCGCTACTGCCATCCACCTTGTTGCGAAAGACCGCGGCCACGGGAACGGACAAAACAATACCAGTACGATCCCTGCCGAGCCTGAAACTACCACAGAAGACCATGGCTCTAGTCCTGTGAATATTGATTATGTGCCTACGTTGTTGAGATTGGATAAGTATAGATCATAGGCAGTACAGATCTTAGGTACTCGCGTGAGTTAACCACCGGGTTAGCTTTAAAGAGAGGCGAGAAGACATAAGTAGCGATTTAAAACTGTGATAATTGTTTCCAGCTGCAACTATGGATTTCTTCAAATTGTTAACTTCCTTGGCATCAGCAGAAAGACTTTCGGCTCGCCGCATATTTAAAGTGCAGCCATGCCGCACCAACACTATACATTTACAAACTTCCATGCCTTCTCCGGGTTTCAAACCCGAGGCCTTCGGCACGACAGTCAGCGACGCTAACCACTATACCGGTTGGGCGGTGAGCAGATTCTAGAGGCAGCTAGCTGTACGAATGTGCAAAGAATTGAATAGACCTACAAGGATTGTATACCGTTTGGGCGGCTTAACTATTTGTTGCTCAACAATAGAAATTATTCGATTTGTTGTTCGATAGCAGAAACTCTTTCTGCGATTTATTGTTCGCCAGAAAGAACTCCTTCTTCAGATTTATTTTGAATCGTGTGCGAAGTTTCGATCGTACCTTCTACAGTCTTGAGTTTGTTTCCTATTATGGCAGTAATTTCTCCATTCCTCTTGATTTCCTTTAATCTTTTCTTGAACTCAGTTGACGGCCCCTGTCGACTCTGGTTGGCAGGCTAATTTTTTTTGCCTTCTTTTATCTCTTCATTAATGGACTTGATGGTCCCTTTCCTCTTTTCTTAGAATACAGCAAAGAGTTTCACCGACTGTCTTAGTTGCATCTCCATCGCTCTTGTCACAGGCATTCAATCTCACTCAAAACATAAAAACTTATTACCGGCATACGGGTTTTCAGTTAACTGAATTCAGACAATCGATGAAATATTGATGAAATTTATTTTCCAAAAACACTTCAGAGTTCTGGAACATTTTATACAAAAGTGTTCGCCTAGAACTTCTGTTAGAACATAATCAGTAGTTACTATTAGAATGTTGAAGACAAAACAATGCAAAGCACGTCAAGAAGCGAAAACTCACGCGGAGATCTCTCAAAGCTCTGAACTCAGTATTCTGAACTCTCAGTACTCTGAGCTAATATTGCTGGAAGGCATACACAGTTACTGTTTTATATAGGGCCAAGCGCAATTACAGTTTCATAAGTGATCGAACCAATATTTCTCAAAATAGTCGCCAAACTTAAAGATTTTGGGAAATTCTCCGCCAAATTTAGCGATAAAATTTACTTACGAAAATTATCGCTAATTTCGCGACTGGCGAGATAACCATTTAACTCAATGTTAAAGGAACTTAACCCTTGCGCACCTATTTTTCTGGGGATGCTTTCCATTTTGAGGCTTTGCATTTTTTTCATGCAATAGTGTTATTTTCAAACAATTTCACTAAAATTATTTACATGTTTTCAGACATTGTTATACTAAATGCAAACGTTCAACAAATAAACAAACACAGTAATACGCATTCCCACAATAGTGGATAAAAAGGAAAGTGCAGTTGAAAAAATTTTTATATCTACAGGAGTTTATAACAGTATTTAGAAGTGGAATAAGCATACGCCAAGCTGAAATGTCCGATTGGTTTACAAAAGAAGGAGAGGTTTTTATTTTTTTTCTCTTTTTTATTTCATTTTACAAATTAACCGATTTTTTCGAGTTTAATTTGAACCTTTAATTTTTATTGGAATTAGTTTAATGTTTAGAGAATCAATATATTTCAAGCAATTCAAATCCTAGAAAATTACCTCCATACTGTGATTTCTATGTGCCTTTTAATCTTTTTAATATCTCGCCCATTATTATTGTTGCATTTTTAATGCACATATGAGAGAAAATATTTCCATTTTAAATCCAATTTTTTAACATTTTTGATGAAGCATTACTTTTAATCCTATAATTGCTGAGAAATTTGTAAGGTATTTTACGCTAAATACCAATTTTTATTATTTAAGCCTTTATAATAACTTCTTCTTCCCGTAGTTTTTATCATTATGTAAATCAGCCAATTTGTAGATTTAAACTGATGGGGTTTAAATGTTTAGATTTAGAGCTTCGGGCAACCTCGTCTTATGATTACTTACTACCGTCAGCTGTACTTAATACGGCATTATGCCATTATCGGATCATTTCTGCTCTTTCGAAATGAAGGAGGGTGTATAGTTACAGCAAACTGGGAGCAATACAGAATGATGATAACAAATGTTTTGCCGACAAATTTGCAGGACGCTGAGGGGGTTAATTTCGTGGTCATGTTGGGGCAACAGGGTGCCATGTGTTACAGTGATAACTCTACTATCGAATATTGCAGAAAACGTTTGCTGATAGGGTAATTTCCAAAAATGCAACTTCTATTTGTCCTCCCAGAAAGAGTGATTTAATTTCTTTATATTACATTTTATGGATTTATTTGAGAACAAATCAGGAATCCTTGAACCGTTTAGAATAAACCTTCAATGTTGCATTCGTGACATGAGATCCGAGATACTGAATACACTCATCGAAACTGGGTTCATTAAATTCGCTTGAGTGCGCTAAGTCCAGGTGCACACTTAAATGATATTTTGTTCAAAATATAATGTCATAAATTTTACTTCCAAATAATATAAAGAGTTTGGTTGTATCTGAATCAGTTTTTCCCTTAAAATTATACCATTTTTATCGAAAACGCCTTTATAAAAATTAAATTTAATAAAATTTCAAAAGTAACTTTAAGTTATTTAATAATTGTTTCTCTTAATAATGATACAACTTAAATCATATAAAGCTTGATCATGTAGGTTGTGTTAATCTACTGCGTGTAGAAGATTTAGTTTAGCAAGCAGCAGTGTTTCTTTAAGAGAAAATTTGAATTAAAGTTAGGTTATAAAAAATTGCATTTGAATTAAAGTAAGGTTATAAAAAAATTTCATTGCGTTGTAACAGCACAAGTGAAAATACCGATGTAGGAAACTCTCAATTTAAATATTTTCCGCTTTTAAATGATGTATCAAATGCAACATATGGCTGCACATTTTGGTTTTGAGGAAAGGAACAAGTTATACATTTCGCACTGGTCACACTTTCACAAGCAAGATTCGATGTTTCGTGACAAGAGATGAAATTTATAGAACCTCCACATGCTACCATTTATAGTGCCGAAAATATTAAGCCGATATTCCAACTCTCACCATGCACGGTGCAATATGGCGTGACGAGCACCTGCAACAGTACTGCTGATTCTGGTCTTCATGACCGCAGTGTTTGACACCTTCGAACAGCAGAATAATGTCTTTACTATAGCCCCACAGAAAGAAGTCCAAAGGGATTATGTCAGGTGAACATGGTGGCGGTCCCAGTCATCTGTTGGGGAAAGTTGTATTGAGATAACTGCGAACGTACAATGTCTAGTGTGAGGCGTGCAATCTTGATGAAAAATTATCTTTGGTTGACGGCCATCAGGTAAATGAAAATAATCAATATATTGAGAAAATATTTGGCTGCCGTTGCTTGTTCATGAAAGAAAAATAATCCTAAAATCTTGTCATGCCGTATCCCATAACAAACACACAGTTTCGGGCTGGTCTACCTCAGCTGTTTTGAGACATGAGTATTTTAAGATCTCTAAATCCTATTATTTCTTATTCTCTTGTGACTATTTTCACTTGTCTGATCTCATTAGAACAAGCCCACGAAATTTTCTGTGACAAAGAGTACAAGACTACGTTAACCGGGGCAATAGACTTCGGCATTATATAGGGAACAGTATCATTTTTCCCAATTCCCCTCCACTTTTGAGACAGAGCGCTCTGACATAGGTCTGAGAGTTTCCACCCTCTTCTCCTACCATCAAACCATACGAGAGGACTTTCGGCTTGCTATATATTTAGAGTACTTCATGCCGCAAAGGAACTGTATATTTACAAGCATTCATGCCTTCTCCGGGATTCGAGCCCGGCCCTTTTGTATGATGGTCAGACTCTCTAACAACTACACCTTTGGGCGACACACATTATGTGTATATTAAACCAAAACAAATTTTAAGGAAAAACTTTTACATACATGTAATAACACCACAAAGAGCTACACCGCTAATTCTGACAGGGATCACAATAATAGGATAAACTTGTTCAAGCACTTTAAGTACTTTTGGCTCAGGATACTCTGTATGTTAAAATCACATGGAAATATTCTACTTTCAGCTTTATCTTACTATCAAAATTAGAATAAGCTCTGAAAAGAGGATTTTTGCATATTTCGGCCTTTATCCATTTTTATTATAATTGAATGCTTCGATGACTCAAACGTAATCGGATTTTGACAAAATCTTGCAAATTTAGAGCTTTTAGTGCACTAAAAAACGTCGATTTATATCAAATTAGTACTAACTTGAGTGCTGGTAAGCAGATGTTATTGTATTTCTAGTGTTTGAATTCTCTATGCTTTGATTCTTATATTATCTATATCTTGTCCTCAAATAGTATTATATGTAGAATGACAAACTAAAATCAAAGGGCCTACTGCCATTTAAAGTTAACGGTAACACATTTGCGGTATAAGCCGAGAAATTTACTCAAGACCCTTGCTAATGGAGTTTAGAGTTCGCCTTCATAGAAGTCAAAATAATTTTCAAATAATTCTGTGTCAAAAATGATATGACATGTTAAATAAATTAATTAATACTGTTTCTATTTCGTTTGATCCTAATACCCATTGATCAAATTTCTTAATGTCGATATTTAACTCAAACGTTTCCAGCAATTCTCAGAACTTTGTCTGAATTCAAGACAAGTTCAGGTGAATGCCATACGTCTCCAGTTTGGTACTGACATCGATGTTATGTTCCCCATCGATAAAATCACCTTCAGATTCCTCCATAACACTGCTCAGCAAGAATAATAGCTAAGCAGAAAACGCAGTTTTAGCATTTTTAAGTATATATAGAAACACGTGAATTGTATTTTTGTCATAAAATCGTAAAACGGAAGGTATCACTAAGCTATTGGTAAAAGTGAAATGTTTGCAGAACTGAGGAAAATAATAAATTAAACTAAATTCAAAGGCACACCAATCCTTAATGGGTCATGGTCTCCAGTGCCCTGATATCTGCTTTCTTGACCGTGGCTCCCGGACTGCATGGGTCTATGCTCTGGACAAGTGGCCGACTTGTCGCAGGATCCCGGGTGTTTATTTCTCAAGCGAACTTGGTTCTCATTTTGCCGACCTACTCAAGGGATGAAAGGCTGAGGCAACTTAGCCCAGATTTTAGATTCACCTAATGCACAAGCTTTCAATTTTATTTGAGTTTTACCAGCAAAAATTTACCTTTTTTCTTTTACACGGATCAGTTCATATTTGGAAGCACAGAGGCACTTCGGTTTGTGTTCGTTTTGAAATCAGCCGAACATGGTTCTCATCGAAACATTTTGTTTGGTATGAGACATTTTTTTTTGGAATAAGATTCGAGTTAGTTAAGTCACGTCTGCGAGCACTGTACTTGTTTACCTCTTTCGAGAAAGTACTATGACTACTTATGGCTTTCAGTATACCTGTTGCTACAATTCAATAAACAATCTGTGCTATAACTCTGAATATTTAAGTGCTTTTGTGCTTTTTTGGGTAACACTTCTTGCAAATTCATTAATAATAAATTTTAGGAAAGTTAATGAGAAGAGCCAAGCAACGAAGAAAACTGTTAGAATCTCTGTGGAAGTGAAAATAAAGATTGCTGAAAAACATAAAGATAGCATGCCTGTGCGGGATCTGGCTATTGCTTTCCATATGCCAAGTATAGGATGAAGTTTACGACTGCAAAAAGCAAATAAGCTATTAAACAGACTAGTTGAGATGTCGGTATCAACACATTTCTGTACTTTTAAAGTGTATGTGTCTGAACACATATTTACTTACAAATTTACGGTGTCTGTAACAGACCTGCATATTTGTATTGGGAGATTTTGCATCAGCATATTTATTCAGGCCATTTAATGTATTTTAATAGTGATGGTATATATACATATAATAATCTCTATCTGTAACAGAATCTAGTAGCTGTACATTTGTATTAGTTATCCCCGCATTAACATATTTAGGACTGGTTCATGTTTTTTTTAAAGAGTAAACGTATACACACGTTTTTATGTACAAATTTATAGTGCCTGTGACAGAATTTTGACAACAAGAAAAATTCCTCATTTGAATGATTGATCGGTTTGCACACAGTAATAATGCTTCACAGCCAGTACATTGCTTTCATTCCTCTCAGAAATGTTACCTCTTTATACTAGTTGACCTCCTAGTTTTTAATTCTTTCATTCGTTGACTCTTGCAAAGACAGACTACGGGGAATATGTCTTAAGGCGATAAGAAAGAAAGATAATCATAATCGTCGACAGGACTTACGGCAAACGGACAAGCACCTTCTCTAAGCAGCCTGGCTGCCTTGCCTGCGGAGAAAAGAAAAAAAATTACTTTAAGCTGCCTATTTTAGGCTAAAGAACTGCTGGTATTTAAGGCGTAAAAATCACTAACCGAAGTGTGAGGATGCTATAGAACAAATAAAAAAATAGATTTTACACGCACATATATTTATTTTATATTTTATTTATTACATTTTATTTATTACATTATTCATTCAAAATGAGTCTATGTAAAATTGGTCGAAGATATGAGAAATAAGATATATAAAAGATGTCTGCATTTATACTTTCAGTAAATGTTAAATCTACAAATACTAATAAGTGTTCTTGGATACTTTACTTTACACTATATTAAGATTAAGATGTTTCACAAAATCGAATGCTTTTTTCATTTCGCTTGACGTCTACATCAAAATTTTCCATCATAATATTAAGATCATCTGTATTTACAGGTAAGTCCTCCTGAAATTAACAGTTAAGTGAATGTATGCGGATGCTAGAATAAATCTTGATTGTCCATTAATAATTTCATCAACCATACAAATGTCGTCCTACTTCTTAATCCTGTATTCTCTTACGTTGCTTAACAATAAATTCTGTTGGTACACAATCTGCTATACTCGTCAAATTTCTATAAGTCGCAACACTGTAAAATGAAATAAAATACAGTAAATACCACCGCAATACAATTACTGTCTATGTGAGACTGTTTACCAGATAGATGACCTTCCCAATCACACGCGGTCGCGCATGGGTACGGAACTCAATGAAAATTTAGATATTTTTGACGCCTTACTATGCGCATATACGCTGTAAATGTCTAATTTTTTAATATTTGTAAACGTATTTTTTCACCTATTATTGAGGTATTGAGATTCACTGCAATATATTTAGTTTCGAAGATATAAGCAGTCGCTCACATCTCCAATAGCGTCTTAAATTTTGATTTAACAGACCATTATGGAGGAACGTAATCCTAAGTTAAAAAAAAAAAATACTAGTTGCGAAAAGTCTGAAAAAGGTTACCAAACAAAGATCAGACACGTTAGAGCATGCTGAGAAATTGCTTTTGATATGGATTGCAGAAAAACATTCATGCCCAATAATATAACTTCTGTATTATATTTAAAGAAATTAAATAATGAAGAATCTGCATAAATGTACGCGTCTTTCTCACATTGTGATAAAGCAACGGTACCTAAAGCCATCAAATTTTGAATAACGTACGGTTTCATCCGAATATCGGCATCTATAAGTCGAAATTTGGAATTTGCTTTTATTATCTACTTCATATTTTGTAAAATTTTAACGATTTTTTTATTGACAAACTTAACGATTTGAAAGTAAGCAATGGCAACACTGTACGAAAAAAAAACATTTTTATATCCAGTTTGTGAGACTGTGTATCGGAAATTCTAAAGATATGCTCATTTTAAAATTATTTTGCGATATTGCTGTTGGACTGAATTTTATGGTTAAATGGGAAGAACGCGATATTTAATAAATAAAGGTAACACACAAAACGTTAAAAAAAATAACCCTTTGGGCGTAATGTAAAATCTGAAAGGTTACAGATTTCTTTTTTTTAAAAGCTAACAGTAAAACGACTCGTGATGAATAACTTTTTAAATCAACCATGTCTGAAAGTGACCATTATATCTAAAAATATTAACAGGAACTGACCGTCACATTTCTAAGACGGAAATTGTTATAGAAGCCCAAAATTATCTTCAATAGTCTATTATCGTCAGAGAAGATTCACTGCATTTTTTTCTATGGTGATAATTAAGGTTACTAAATTCTGTAAACTAAGTAAAAAATCATACAATTCAAAATTCAAAATTTTTTTTATTAACTATTGAGTTATCAACGTTCTTATTCGCCTATTTTAACTTTTTATTCTTTTTTTCCTTGTTAATGAGTGCTTCCACAGGAAAAAAAAAAGAATTTGCATTTAAAATCTCTAACACTTTTTTTTCTTCTATAGATAAATATAAAAACACAAATATTCATATCAGATTTACATGAAAAATAAATAAGTTATTTTTCATGTAATTTCGATTTCGTGTAAGATCTTTCGAAACTTTTAGCTTTCTAGAAAAGAAAATGAAACGGTAAAAATCCTTTCCCAAATTCTCACACTTAAGTGTTATTTCCTTTTTTTCCCTGCTTCAAGTAAAGGGAAAGTGGTTTCTTTATTTTGCCTAGACAAAAGGAACGACATTTAAAATTGAGCCTCTCAGAAGCAAAAGTCGATATTTTCTTGAACAGGAATCCTCTTACTTAAAAATGTATAAGTTATTTCATTCGAGTGTTAGAAGCAAAACGAAAAACATCTTCCTTCCACGGTAGAATTGTTTGAAAGGAAGGTAGGGGCAAGGGGGAAAAAACACAATTTTCTATCTGGCGTGTGATTTGCATATCAAATCGAAATCTGGTAGGCAAATGTCCTTCTAGAAATTGCAAAATTTTGTTTACTTTTGCAGCGACAGGATACATTTCGGATAAAAACTCATCACTGTTAATAATAACGAGAAGATTATTCAAACCGCAGAGGGGGGGGAGGCGTAACATTCAGACCTCAAGGAACTGAGAGATTTATAACCTTTGATACGAGCTAAAAAACCGCAGATAGGCGAAACTATATCTGATTCTTTCAGCTCAGCAATATTTACATTATTAATTCTTGCAAAAATATATTAGGTGTAAGGTGTGATCGAAATTTTATATTTTACTGATGTTTACTTCCTTTTAAAAATGACAGATTTCTCTAAGAAAACTTCTATAATATATTTAAAATTATTAACGCAGTCGAACGTCGCTAAAACGAACTTCAAAGGACTTCAAGGCGAAATTTGGTTCGCTATATCCAGTAGTTCGCTTTATACGATTTGATAAGGAAAGGTTCAAACATCTTGCAAAATAGTGTACATATTGTTCGGTGAATCTCAAAATGAGTGATTAGCACTTTAATTACTTCCGAAACCTGTTGTTATTAACTTAGTTCAAAAATATATATTAAATTCAATTGCAATTATTATTGCATTCAGTTCTTAAATTTCTTTTTTGTTGCTTTTCCGTTTCATCGCACAATAGTAATTTTATACGCAAAATTTAAAAATCATAATTTAAACCATGAGTTAGGTCATGGCTAATAAAAGCTATGGTTAGTCACAGTTTAGACCTGTCGCTCGAATGGCACATTTCCATCTAAAATATGCATTTACAATAATGAATGAACATCTGCCTAGAACAGAGTGAAATCAGACAGCTCAATCAAAAAAATCAAACAGAAACAACTGATTCTAGCTTTTTATCTAAATGGATCAATGGTTCTTAAACTCAGTGCGTCAGAATATCTTAAGGTATATTTACTGCGTATCACGGTTTTCCGAGAACAGAGCACTGCACCTGCCTCGTATAAAAACATAGGGACAGGTGGACATGAAAATAAAAGAAGAATAAAAAAATATTTTTTTTCTTTATTCCACTGATCTAAGCAGAACGAAGTTAGAACCTGTTTTTTCTCAGTTGAAACAAATTCTGGGAACGCTTAAAAAGTATAAAAAAGTTTAGTCAACGATTTCCACATAGTTCATTCATTATATGCGATTATTATACATTTAAACGTTCGCTATAGCCGTGCAAAATAGCATTTAGTACGTAGGAAAATGTGCAAAAATGATACTCATACAATGATTTTCCTATAATCGTTCACTAGTTTTATAATAAACTCCTTATTATAAACAGAACTTGAAGGTCCAAGTATAACTGCAGCTCCGTTTTTTTATTTTTCCAGGTTTATTATTTTTCAGTCACCATGCTGTATGAATATCATCAGGAGATAAACAATTATCCTCATACATTTGGGCCTCAAAACTTCAACTTGCTAATTGGAGGCACAATGCTACCAGGCTAATAGATGAAGGACGGTTGTTTGGATGATGCATGATGCTTCGCCAATGGTTTATTTAATTCGAAACAATACAATCAGTCTCATTATTTAATTAGCAAATATATATATATAACTAATTGTAAGTATTTAAACCCTTTTGATTGCATTTTTGTTTTATTGTATGGTTTTATCTATTTTCATTTTTTGGATGGTTGTTTAATGTTTATTGAATTTGATGAGAGACCCATGTCTCGTATTTAAATACTTTTTCTTATATTAAATTGTAAATCTTTTGATTCTCAGTGAGCACAAATAACGCTTGAATTGTAAAAGGTAACTGTAATTACATGTCCCAGAGACATAAGCAGCTTCTTTCCCGATGGGCTTTGGCAACTATTTTTGTCACCACGTTGGCGACAATTAATTGTTTTTCGCCATCTTGCGACATTTTGGAGCATTTGCGAAAGCACATTTTTAAAAGCTTGCGATCGTTTCTTCCAGAAGTTCCAAAGCACGCCTATGTGGCAACAGACCTATATTTACAGTGGTACCTACATATCTTCGTAAGTTATCATCACATCTGTGTTTATAGTGTAATATTTTATTATTTAACAACTGATTATATTTTAATAATAACATTTTATAAATACACTCATGTCCATAAATTAAGGATAATTCGGAGTCACTCGGAAATCGAACTCTAAAATAAATATATCACCTGTAAAATCACTAAACACATCTTCAAGAATCATATGCAAATTTCAGGAAGTAACCAGATGACACCGATGGTACGTCACAATGACGACAGTGTAAGAGAGTGATATATAAGGAATACAGGCAAAGAAGTAAAACTGTTCGCAGGCGCTTTATATGCATTTCAGTGCAATAACCGAACAGTTATGACACAAAGGACGCATTTGGATGATTTTTTACGTGGTAGAATTATCGGCCGTCTGGAATGTGGGCTTACCCATCTGGAAGTATCAGACGAACTTGGAATTGCACAGAGTGTCATCTCCAGGCTTTGGCAACGATTCCAAGATGATGGTAATGTGAGTAGACGTTGCAGCACAGGTCGCCCCAGAGTTACAACGCCGAATGAGGACCGGTATTTGGCAGTTACTGCGAAGAGAAACAGGCAGAGCACAGCTGTCTCGTCTTCTCTCTTCAGCCACTGGTACGACAATTTCAAGGCAGACCATGTACAGACGCTTAGGGCAGATTGATCTATATGCTCGTAGACCTGTCAGATGCGTTCCACTTACTGCAACTCACTGTCGCCTGCGGTTAGCCTGGAGTAGAGAGCATGCATTGTGGGCACCGCAACAGTGGGCTTGTGTGATGTTTTCCGACGAGTCTAGGTTTAGCTTGCAGTCTGATTCTCGCCGGACTTTCATATGGAGAGCTCCAGGTACCCGTTATCACCAAGAAAACATCATTGAACGACACCGTTATCGTGGTGCAGGAGTGCACGTTCGGGGTGGAATTATTCTGGGTTCCAGAACTGACCTGCATTTTCAAATTGGAACCATGACAAGCCAAATCTATCGGGACGTCATTCTGGAACAACATGTACGTTTGTTTCGGGGTGCCATGGGCGACAATTTGTGTTTATGGATGAGAATGCCCGTCCTCACCGTGCAAACATCGTAAGCGAATGCCTTCAATCGGAGGATATCACCCGTATGGACTGGCTAGCATTCTCACCGGACTTGAATCCAGTAGTGCACGTGTGGGATATGCTTGGCCGACGAGTTGCAGCCCGTCAACTTCCTCCTACATGTCTACCGGAACTTCGGAGAGCATTGCTTTTTGAGTGGTGCAGTATCCCCCAAGATCAGATCGATAATTTGATACTCAGCGTGCCTAGGCGTTGTACGGACTGTATTGCATCGTCTGGGAGACATACAATGTATTAACAATCATACCAACCATGAAATATTCGTTTTTTGTAAATAGGTTTTTTTTGTAATTTGCTCCAGGGAGAAAAAATCGCTAATTTTTTTAATAATATCAAACATATAGCATCGTTTTTTGCTCTTTACCTTATGTTTAATAAATAAGCTTTACAAATAAGTCAAATTTGTTTTGCTTCTAACTCTTCCTTTGCCTGATTTTGCATTATCCTTAATTTATGGACATGAGTGTATTATTATCCTTGATATTGAAGTGGCAACGCCATACTTATTTCATGTAACCGTTGCTGAGCAACGAGAAAAATGTTAAAAAAAACTTGTTATTCTGAAAGTTTTTACGAGTAGCTGATGGATGAAAAATTGATAGAGGAAGAAACTGTAATAATAAGTTGGAGTGTAAAACTGTAACATTTAGAAATTGTATTTAAATTATCTATCTTCGTGAATTGAGAATAAAGTTTATGATTTAATAAGAAGTTCATCTGCTATTTCGATAAAAAACTGCAAAATACGTTACAATAGAGATTATCATGACATCTGTGTTTATACCGATATCAAACATCTTGCCATTGATCCTCCATGTAACCCTGAACTCTTCAATACTAACTGCAGTTTGAGCTAGGGCTTCTAATGTGGGCTCTCTCACCTCGTTTTGCAGATAGCTCTAAAAGAGACAATGGAACAGGCTGTGATTTTTGTGCTTATGTAGAAGACAGACAAGTATACAACTAGAAAATGAAACTCAGAGATTACAATAATATATATCAAATACAAATACACGCCATGAAAAAAGTCATAACTTATACCAAGAGTTTGCCTATGCGCACCATATTTTCTCTGACTCTGCTTCTAATCTCACTGCGATTATTCACAAACAAAACTCCAGGTGTTAAAAATATCCAAAGCCTCCTTTTTTTGTTTTTAGAAAGACTAGATCACTGCTTTTTCGGCTTCCATCACATACTAGGATCGTCGGCACTAAAGTGGAAATCCAACTTGCAAGGTAAGCGTCAGTTCTGACTTCTGTTTCAATCAGTATCCGTTATCAGCATCCTATATAAAGAAACACACATTTCACAGACTACTTGAAAAGTGGCAGTAAAAGCCCGAATCTAATATTGATTGAGAACTTACAGGTTTATTCGCAAAGTTTCGATGAGTGAAAAGAGTTAGATTTCAGAATTTGCTCTTCCTTACAGGCCATGGCCCGTTCCCATCTTATGAGCAGCGTTCCAGCATTAAAGGGTCTTTGAGAAAGCGGTGTATCTGATGACCCAGAAAATAATATTTTTAGCTGGCCATACATACATTATCTACGCGATATCTGTTCACCCGCGTATTCCAATAGCTGAGTATTGGGAAGCGTGGATGGAGAATACTAACCGAAACATAGCCAGCGATCAGAAAAATAATCGCAGCTGTTACTTGTTCTGCATTGCATGTTGATACAGAATGACTACACGTAGCTGGCGTTTACATGCACTTAGCTCTGCAACTTTGTATTTGGAATATATTACATTTGTTTCTGGTGTGCACTTGTTATGGAACTCTTATCTGCATATACACTCACGTTTGTGAAAATTGCAACACCATGAAGGACTTACGCGAGTGAGCTGAAATTTTCAGGAAATGCAAAGTAGCGCATGATATGCAAATGATTAGAATTGCAAATCCGTAGCGCATGCGTATGCTGAGCAGCGCCCTCTGAACGGCTGATGGATCCGAATAAATAGACGGCTGTAGCGAGGCGTGTATGGTTATCGGTGGTTATCTGCTAGTGGTAAACGTTAACTCAATCTGTACTTATGCCTCGTCGACGAAAGAGAGCGAGATTTGAACAACTTACAGAGTTTGAACGAGGGAGAATCATCGGCCTTCGTGAAGCTGGATTGTCGTATCGTGCAGTAGCCTCTCGTGTGCAGCGTAACAGCAGCACAGTGATGCGCGTTTGGAAGCAGTGGACGGACGAGTGTCGGACAACTCGGAAATCCGGGAGTGGACCCCGAAATGTGACGTCAGCTCGCGATGATAGACACCTGGTCCGCATGGCGCGGACGGACCGTACAGCTTCCTCTAGACAATTGGCAGCACTGTGGTCAATAGCTACAGGTGTTTCATTGTGTGCTTCATCAATTCGTAGACGTCTGCTGCAGTGTGGACTGCGCGCACGGACTCCTTTATACAGGATCCCCCTAACGCACGACCATCGCCGCCTGCGGCTACAATGGGCCAATCAGCATAGAGACTGGCGTGCTGATTGGCAGCATGTCGTGTTTTCTGACGAATCCCGCTTTAATTTGTGGTACCATGATGGCCGCATTCGTGTCAGACGCTATGCCGGTGAACGCCACCTTCCGGAGTGCATTATCGAACGCCACAGTGGACGAACACCCGGAGTTATGGTCTGGGGCGCCATAGCATATCATAGACGATCTCAATTGCTACGAATTGTGGGCAATCTGAACAGCAACCGGTATATCCGTGAAGTTCTACAGCCCGAAGCTGTTCCCTTCCTTCAAAGCTTGCCAGGCGCTGTATTTCAACAGGACAATGCCCGCCCTCATACTGCTCGGATTGTTAAATCCTTCTTTGCAGCGCAGCAGGTACAGCTTCTTCCTTGGCCTGCGTGTTCCCCGGATATGTCGCCAATTGAACATGTGTGGGATGTCATTGGTCGGCGTCTTGCTCGTGATCCTCGTCCTGTTGCGTCTGCAGACGAACTTTGGGTACGCGTACAAACGATATGGAATGCTCTTCCTCAGTCAGACATTCAAACTTTGTTTGACTCCATGCCACGTCGTGTAGCAGCACTAATTGCGGCGCGTGGTGGCCATACAAAATACTGATTCTGATCTCTTGTTCTTGTTTGTTTGCTTTGAACATTTAATCATTTATTTGTACCACTACCACTCAACTGTGTATTAAATTGCATTCAATTATGACAATTCCTTCTTGGTGTTGCAATTTTCACAAACGTGAGTGTATATTCATTTTTGATATAACGCATGTATGTAATTTGCGTAGCAGTTTTTCCTTTGTTGATAACGTATATAATTTTTCCCTGTAAACTCTTTCTGACAGTGTATAGCTTACTTGCAATCTGTACCAAGTATTGTACAGTGTTATTATTCACGTTTGTCTATTCATGTCTATGAATATTTGCATATTTTTTCCCCTTTCTTATGACCTTCTATAATCTTCGGTTGTTTCTATTTATGCCACATTTCTTATTACAGGCTCTAAGGGTTAATTTGGTTAAAATGTTTTTCGTTGGATGCCTAATTAAACTGCTTGATTACTTGGTTTACAAGAAAGCTATCCTTTCTAAACGTGAACAAACGTTCCAGAACCTATGCTTCGATATACACGGTGTGCCATTAAAAGCCCCCAAACTCGGTACAGCCAGTTTCCTAACTTGGAATACACAGAAAATGTTCAAAAGGACTGCAACTATACGACCCATTGTTATCGAGATAAATGCCAAAAGAACAGTATGACGGCATATCTGGTGCAAGAAAACAGAAACTTTATTAATATGAAAATCAGTATTTGCATACGTTTGCACGGGAAGAAATTCAATATATCCAGGCATGCATGCGCGCGCCATGGAATGGTTGATTTCACACTTTGCAGCTGCATGCAGATCAAATTTTAAGTCACTTTTGTAGTAATTATGCATCGATAGACTAAATCCTATCGATAACCCCATAGGAAGAAATCTAAAGATGTCAGATATAGCGATCATGAAACCGACCCTCGCATCACCATTACATTGGCCGAATGTAAAGCACATTTACGAAATAAATACATTATCATCATGCGAATATTACAGGTACCCACTAGATACAGCCTCTTAAATACTATTCAAAAGAAGGCTAAACATTCTTCTACGGGGCGCGCATGCGTGCTTCGATATGCGCGGTGAACATTTTAAGCATTATCTGCATTAACATGTGCAAATACAGATGTTCGTATTTCTAAAGTTGTTTTTCTTGCGCCGGATATGATATCATACTTTTCTTTAGCATTTATATCGAAAACTATGGGTCGTATAGTTCTTTGGGCATTTTTTATATTTCTAAACGAAGAATCTGGTCGCACAGAGTTTTGGGGTTATAGATGCGATAGCCTGTATATATACAAATCGAAGGAGAAATTCATTCAGGAGAAAGTGCTTATTATCCGCCTTCTTCTTGAGCTATTTCCAGCTGTTTATTTGTTGTATGCACGACTTACTGTGCTCATTTTCATAATAAATTATTCACTTTATAAGGAATCTGTTTAAGTAACCATTAATAACCATTAATTTTATGTTAATTGTCTTTCTCGCTTCCCGTTTTCTACCAAAACGCAAATTTCTACTTCGTGTGTATTCAAATGAAGTAGAGAAGAGATAGTATTTAAAGAAAGGTTTCAGAGGGTGTTCCACCTGCTAAAGACCGCGTTTGCTGATCTGTGCTCTTCAGAACAGAACTCTGCGGCTTTGCGTTATTTTTGCCATTAGACTTGCCGCGTGACATTAGGTCAGAGCCAACTTGCTCGTTATGTGTCTGTGTAACATTTTGGCTATTTTAAGTTAAATTTGTCATAATTTAAAAGTCATTACTTTTGATTTGAGCTAACTGACTTTTCTGTAAGCACGAGCAGTGTTTTCTGCGAACTTTTATCTGAATTAAGTAAAAAGGTCTTTTACACCTTTCTCTGTCTTTCTGGTACTTTGCAAGTCTTTATGATAGTTCACTCTAAGTATTTTCTCTATGCTACCTCATCTATGCTACCAAAGAAAACGAGACTCCGCAACTTCTTCGTGCTTAGCATGACTTATTATTTAAAGAAAATCGACAACAGTTCGCAACAGTATGAAGGGATAAATACTTAGTTAATTAGGTATATACACACAGAAAGGAAAAGAATTAAATTTTAAGGAAAACAAAGAAACTTTTAAGGAAAATAAAAACTTCAATAAAAGTTCAATATTTCTGTGGGTATTTTCTCTTTTTTATACCTAATCCTATTCCCGAGAATCGAGAAGATAAAATCATAGGAATAGGTTAAATTCCGAAGTCCGTCGTTACAGTAAGAAAGCAACAAATGGAAAGTGGTCATGAGTAAACTACAGGTAATGCAGGTAACAATCACAAAATGATTTCTTTTAAAAGAAACCTGCGTCCCAATAAGAGTACATGGTAATACTAACATTACAGTATCTAATAATATACTTTCATTTCTACTTCCCTGTAACATTATCTCACCCATTCATATTATCTCTGCGCGATCATGAGTCTTAAATCATCCATAAATAATTAGAGATTGTGAATTTGTAGCCGACTCGGCAAAATCATAGACTGAATATCAGTTCACATTTGCTTCGTTAGTATGAGTTGGTTCTTTTATTAGACCGGCAGAAAAATGAGTAGTTAGGAAGGAAAGGTTCGGCATAAACTTCGCAGGAAGTTTGCGGGAGTTCCTATTTGTTAATAAGACGAAAAGAATCCCCACCAGACGAATCCATTTTAAAATTTAACGGAAAACTCATTCTGTGAATTCATTAACAAAGGGGGAAACGACGCGAATATTTTTAATATTTTGAGACTTTGGAGCAAAACACTAAAGGAAAAATACACGAAGAAATATGGTACGTAAAATATTAAATTAAAGTCTGAAAAATCATTAGTTTAATATTATTTTGATCAAAGCTCTAAGAGCAATGTCGAGGTAAACGGCTAACGAATTTCAAGTTATAAAGCTGTAATTTAACTTCATAAGCATGCCGGTCACGCATAATAAAACGCTTTTTTTTTCAGGGATGAAAAAAAAGTGAAATTCTTCAGCTTACCTTTCCGCCTTTTAAGAGACGGACCATATTGCACACCCAAGCCGTTTTCGTCTCGAGGTTTAACTCTTTCTTTTTACATCACTCTAAATCAATCCATACTATTTTGGTTGGTTACAACTATTTATTTTATTGATCCCATTTCTGCACCGAAAACATTCACGTCTGCAATATTCTTTTTGGAATGTAAGGGGATTAAACGAAATTAGAAGAAGAATATTTAGAAAATCGGAAACCGCTATTCTGGATTCTAGTAGCAGCTGATCGTCTGCGGCATTTACAGAGTTTCTCAACCTCGTACTCTAGCCAATTTATGCGATGGCTTCGTGTTCGAAAGCAGGCATCGTATTGTATTTTTTCATTTTTTTTCACAATATATTCAAGGATTTAATAGCTGCTCCAACTGTTTTAAATCTTCAGAAGAGAATATCTTTGTTGAATGTGCTCACAAATGCCCTTTCAGACTGAAAACGAATTTACGAGGTAGTTTTTTGTTCGAGTCCAATTCCACTTTGAAAAATGATGTTCGATGATATTTTCCTCTTTTACAACTTCCATTTAAGTTGTTTTTCTCAGAATAAAATTGCTGTTTGGGGTGAGGTGCACATAAAACGCATTTTGTTGCTGCAGCTAAACCGAAAATATTTATAAGAACAAAATATCATTTCTTTTTGCACCATTACACTATATATATGATGTTAAAAATACTTTATATATGAATTCCTTTATATATGAATTAATTATTAAAAATATAAATACTCGTAACAATTATCAGATGAGTATATATACGAATTATACCAATACTATCATTTAAAAAATAATATATTGGCAAAAATTATTGAGAAATAAGTTTGTCGCTTTTAAATTGTTCAGTTTGTTAAGTAAGTTTAGTCCCTATTTGAAAAATAAATTAAAGATCTGATTTCGCACTAATAGCAATATTTCAGAATAGTTTATTCACCAGTCGCGTGGAATACAACTGAATGATTTTGTATCTAATGCTAAGACAACATCTACCAGGTCACGTAAATGATAAATTTTCTGGTAACATGCTGTAAGAATTTTTAAATAAAGCATTTTTCTTCTTTAAACATGCAATTGATTCTTTTTATTTTGGAGAAGTTATGTATTAAACCAACTTGTAAATTGCAAGAATTATGCATGCAAATATAAGATACGTTTTTACTTTCAGCTAATTGAAGTAGTAAAAAGAGTAAATTATTTTTATAGGAAACTTTTGACAGTTTGAGAAGATTTTCGAAAGATGAAATACCATTACAAACTTTGTAATTGATAATGTAATGTCTACTTTTGAATAATGAAAAATCTGTGTGTATGTACAAATGTATGTTTGTGTGCTTTTGTAATTGCATAAAAACGGTGACACATAAAGCTACCAAGTGTCGGAACATTCAGTTATTCATCCGAATATGCGCACATCGAAGCCAGAATTTTGAATTTCAAATAATTTGATTTGTTTAGCTTTTTGTACTAATTTAAAGAATTTTTAATAAACAAACTCTGCAACTTGATAGCGAGCAGTGTCAACATTGTTTGAAATAAAACGTTTTTATTTCCAAAGTGAGACTGTTGCCTTTCAACCAAATGTAAGACAATAGTCTTTCTATTTTAATTAATAGCAAATTCATCTATTTAAAAGCAATGTGTTGCCACTGCCTCGTATAGAACACTTATTATTTCCACCCACCAACATGTTTGCCATTTAATAAAGCGTGAGGCATTTAGCTTCATATTCAAACTGTCTGTTACGGTGTAACAAGCCAAGTGATTGAAAAGCAATATATGCTGTTCTTAAGATTATTTTTTCTACTTTTTTATCTGATTGATTCAAATAAAATCTGATGTGGACACCGCATGACTTCCTTCTACGTTCTGTTAAATTATATGCAATTTTTTACTGCACTTCGTTTAAAGTTATTTCCTCGAATTTTATTAGAGATATATTTCTCGTTCAATCAACTCAGTTGTCACTTTGCGGCAAGGCAAAAATACGTAAAATCTCAAAACAACTTCGTTAAAAATTGTAAAATACAAAGTTGTAAAATACTAAATCACCAAATACAGTTAAAAACAGCCAAAAAACAATTTCTACAACTAAAACTAGAGTTTCTACCAGAAAACAAGACTTTCGGCCAAAGAGCAGCAAGACAAAATTTTCAATGCACAAAATCTAAAATTAACTTCTGACTCCACTAGGCAAACATATACTAAACCTGATGCACTAATTGACTTAATTAACTATTCTACGAAGAGTATGAGGTGTAAACAAATGGCGGCCTCGTTAGGCCTAGCACCACTTAAACTCTTAAATTGTTGATAATTCTCCAACTAAAGACATAACATCCTTAACCGGAACGTAAGAACAACATAATTTAATCACTGTTAAATCAAAAAATGCACTCTTTGACAAAATATAAGAATAAAAAATAAGAACTCACAGAGCCGGGTAAGAGGGTAGGTATATATACACTCACGTTTGTGAAAATTGCAACACCAAGAAGGAATCGTCATAATTGAATGCAATTTAATACACAGTTGAGTGGTAGTGGTACAAATAAATGATTAAATGTTCAAAGCAAACAAACAAGAACAAGAGATCAGAATCAGTATTTTGTGTGGCCACCACGCGCCGCAATAAGTGCTGCTACACGACGTGGCATGGAGTCAAACAAAGTTTGAATGTCTGACTGAGGAAGAGCATTCCATATCGTTTGTACGCGTACCCAAAGTTCGTCTGCAGACGCAACAGGACGAGGATCACGAGCAAGACGCCGACCAATGACATCCCACACATGTTCAATTGGCGACATATCCGGGGAACACGCAGGCCAAGGAAGAAGCTGTACCTGCTGCGCTGCAAAGAAGGATTTAACAATCCGAGCAGTATGAGGGCGGGCATTGTCCTGTTGAAATACAGCGCCTGGCAAGCTTTGAAGGAAGGGAACAGCTTCGGGCTGTAGAACTTCACGGATATACCGGTTGCTGTTCAGATTGCCCACAATTCGTAGCAATTGAGATCGTCTATGATATGCTATGGCGCCCCAGACCATAACTCCGGGTGTTCGTCCACTGTGGCGTTCGATAATGCACTCCGGAAGGTGGCGTTCACCGGCATAGCGTCTGACACGAATGCGGCCATCATGGTACCACAAATTAAAGCGGGATTCGTCAGAAAACACGACATGCTGCCAATCAGCACGCCAGTCTCTATGCTGATTGGCCCATTGTAGCCGCAGGCGGCGATGGTCGTGCGTTAGGGGGATCCTGTATAAAGGAGTCCGTGCGCGCAGTCCACACTGCAGCAGACGTCTACGAATTGATGAAGCACACAATGAAACACCTGTAGCTATTGACCACAGTGCTGCCAATTGTCTAGAGGAAGCTGTACGGTCCGTCCGCGCCATGCGGACCAGGTGTCTATCATCGCGAGCTGACGTCACATTTCGGGGTCCACTCCCGGATTTCCGAGTTGTCCGACACTCGTCCGTCCACTGCTTCCAAACGCGCATCACTGTGCTGCTGTTACGCTGCACACGAGAGGCTACTGCACGATACGACAATCCAGCTTCACGAAGGCCGATGATTCTCCCTCGTTCAAACTCTGTAAGTTGTTCAAATCTCGCTCTCTTTCGTCGACGAGGCATAAGTACAGATTGAGTTAACGTTTACCACTAGCAGATAACCACCGATAACCATACACGCCTCGCTACAGCCGTCTATTTATTCGGATCCATCAGCCGTTCAGAGGGCGCTGCTCAGCATACGCATGCGCTACGGATTTGCAATTCTAATCATTTGCATATCATGCGCTACTTTGCATTTCCTGAAAATTTCAGCTCACTCGCGTAAGTCCTTCATGGTGTTGCAATTTTCACAAACGTGAGTGTATATATATATATATGTCGGGAAGAGATTTGAGCATTTGAGAGACCATAAATGATGGATTCCAATTTGAGAATATATTTCGAATTTTTCGGACATTAATCTCAAATGTCTCAGAGGAACGAAACCTATATTCGAAATTCATTGATCAACTTGGTACAAGGCTTCAAAACACTTTTCCCTTGATAAGTTCTATTTGTTTATAATGTGTTGAACTTGGGAGATCAGTATCACTTTTCTTTTAGATATTTTTCATTTCTATGTTACTTTCAATGCTTTCCATGTCGTCCAATGTTTACTTATACTACCTTAGGGTGCGACTTTATTCCAGATTCTAAATGGTTAGGACCTTCATAGGAAAATTAACTGTAAACATGCATATTGAACTCCACTTTTACCTTTTTCATAAAAAAATGTTCACACACAGACATATATATATATATATACACACGTATATGTCGCATTGTAAAGGAAGTGCACAAGTATATACAAAATTTCAACGTTCTACGGCTAATCGTTTCTGAGATATGCGAGATACAGACTTAACTAGGCATTCTACGTACTGACGCCACGAAAACATCCCTTTCGAAGTTATTTTAAATCATTTTACAAGAGTTTTTGAAAACATGGTCCATTATTCTGTCCGTATGTAGAGATATTAGTCAAAAATCGTCTATATGGATTCGAGAATGGTTAAAATGGATGTTTTTGTTGAAATATGATAACCGAAATTTTTCGCGATTATAATACTTCCTTTACTTCATAGAAGGAAGTAAGAATTTGATGTAGACACCAAATTATTTCCTTGTATGGCCTATTAAATTACTGGATTTAACCTAACTTAATTAAATGATCAATTTGTAGCTCATCGGTAAAACTAACTGTCAGCAGATTTGAAATCCCGCAGAAAATGAGACAGAAAATCCGAGTTATCAAAAGACTAAAGCAACTGCGTTTATGAGCCATCTAGACAAATCATGAAATTTTCTCTACTTGAGATTATTCTATTGTTAAGAAAAATTATAGATTTTTGAGACATTATTATGCTTCACCACATTTTACGAAAAAGTACGAAAAGTACGAAAAAGAAGAATTAACTACCCTTAAAAAACATTAATTTTACGACTATAAAATTTGAATTTATTAATGCCAGGATTCCAATAATGCGCAATACAATTGTCAGTTGTTCGTTAGTTCTTTATTTGTATAACTAAAAAGAAATATAAAGCAGAATCTATAACCTATTTTTAATCTACTGAACAAGTATAAATTTAAAACGTGAACAGAACATTCAGTTTCACTTAATGAAACCGCAAAATTAATGGGTAAACAAAAAATAATATTCCGCATTTATGAAGCTAAAAATGTTACACTCTCTTTAAATCGGAGTCTTGCTTCAGAAAATTTCTTTTTGTAATAGAAATTTATTTAAGACTATTTAATTAGTATATTACATTTTAAATCTGATATTTAATTGGAGTAAAAAATAAATTAACTGTTTTGCAGCATCTGTTGGCTAAACAATGCTCGCGTGTTGCTGACAGGCGTGCAGAATAATCTAAATTTACCAATGTTATTTGCACTTTAAATACGGTTTCAAAGTACTTCCAAAGTGTCACGCAATAAAAGCACGAAAGTTTAAGCATCATTATCATTCTTCTGGTCTTTAGTATTTTGCCCTTCTTTAAAAGTTAGGAACAGCAAAGATTTTGTATTTCATCCATGCTGCATTTGATGCCAAGTTAGCTGAGATCAGAATGATACTTCAAAATACTTTTATTAAAAAAATGTTTTTTCTTTACAAATTCATTTTCAAAATCCAGTTACAAATATATAAAAATTAAATAGTATGTCAATTACGCAATCAGGCAAATACAAAGTCACCAATCGATTCGAAACTTTACTGAAGGAAACTTATTGAATTGGAATATAAGTGTTTAAGAATGTTAACTTTAGTTCTTTTTCGAGAGAACTCCAAAAACATAAAGATAGGATAAAAATCTAAAAGAGTTACAATTTTTGCGTCGCATCAGAGGATTTGTTAAGGTTTGTTTTGGTTTATTTAATTACAGCAAAGCACTCGAGGGTTATTAACCTAAGGAGTAAGGATGCCTTCATGGAGGCCTTACTTAGCGCTGGCTCTTGTACACGTTCTGCATTGGGACAAAGCACAAAAACACCCATGCGGCTAGTCCGTTCACCGAAATTCGAACCCAGGACCAAACTATCAGTGTTCAGCAACTTCATCTCTTAGTTGCTAGTGGGTGATTTCTTAAGGTCTTTGATGCTCTCGCTCAGCATCCCAGGTTACCAATGCACTCTCGGATTCACTCCCGCTAATACATACTTTTTCTGTTTAGCTTTATTATTAAGTATCGCTTTCTTTGCTATAATTCTTCTTTGAAATCTAACCAGTCGTGGGCGGGAGGCAGGTGGCCTAAAAGTGTTACTTTAAAAAAGAAAACGTCCATAATCATTTTAATCTGTCCAACTTGCGTCATTTCATAAAAATATTTAATATTTGCAATTAGACATCTCATGAAGTTAAATATCTTAAGCTTTACTGAATGGCAGCATCCTGGGGCATGGAGATAATAAGTATTCTATTTGGGGCAGTAGCACATGACTTTCAAGTCGAATTTTTAAAATTGAAAGTTAAATCTCTTACATTAAGCCAAATGGCAACAGTCTCGTTTGGAGTTAAAATTGTTTTACTTCAAAGAGTGTTTCCAATCCTCACTCTCAAATCCCTGAGTTTGTTAATCAAAAATTCATTTTACAAAATATGAAGTTTACAAAATGAAGTTTTACAAAATGAAGTTTTACAAAATATGAATTGAATAATAATAAAAAAAATCTGAAAGCTTTCAGATTTTACATTACGTCCAAAGGGGCGCTTTTTTAACGTTTTCTGTGTTACCTTTATTTGTTAAATATCACGTTCACTTAAGCCATAAAATTCAATTCAATATCGCAAAATAATTTTAAAATGAACATATCTTTAGAACTTCCGATACACAGTTTCGCACGCTGGAGTTTTTTTTTTTTTTTTTTTTTTTTTTTTTCACTGTTGCCATTCATTGCTCTCTCTGAAATCGTTGCGTTTTTTAATAAAAAATTCGTTCAAGTGTTACAAAATATGAAATCGATTTAAAACAAATTCCAAATTCCAAATTTGGGCTCCAGATTCCCATATTCAGAGGAGGATTCTTTATTCAAAATTTGATGGCTCTAGGTACCGTCGTTTTATCACAATGCGAGAAACATATATACATTTATGCAGGTTCTTCATTATTTAACTTCTTTTAATATAATACAGGGCGATAATATTTGGTGGCAGCAGTTTAAAAATTCCTACGGACATTTACAGTGAATCGACGCAAATTGCCAAAACAAAATTAATAGCACTTCTGAGCTAACGCTCCCTTGGGCTAACAAATTCGAACTTCATAATAACGGCTTTGAAGCGCCCATGTTCGAGTAGAGGACTATGCGTATGAAACATTTGGCTGCTGTAGCTGCTTTTGTTTTTCACAATGAGAGGAGCATACGCATATACATGCAAGCTTTTCATAATTTAGTTTTTTAAATAACACATGGCAATAACATTTGATTATAACAGTTTGAAAAGTGAATAGGACACAAAAGTGATATGAACAAAAAAAGAATTTTAAGACGAATGGTTCTGAAAATTAATTTATTGACATGTGATAGTAAGAACCATATGAGAGATTTTTAAAAGCATTGTTACGAATTTTGGACGTATATAAATACTTTAGTGAAATTACATGTGCTCTCTGGAAACTATATAAGAGCGGTGGGCTACTGCTACTTGAAAGCATCAGTTTCTCAGTAGTAGTTGTAGCTTAACTCAGAGTGACTTCTGAGTATTTAGATATCCGTATTAGATGTACTTGCATTTGACGTTCCTTGTAGTTTGAAGTGTAATTACTGATTGCATTCCGTGATACTTCGAAGAGTTGCACGAGTAATTTTGTAGATCATTTCAGACCTGTTTCTTCCTTTTAGTAAAATAAATTTCATCAAGCTGTCATTATTTCTGTCTTTAAGAACCCGTAAGCACACAGCAATATATGCATATGTGTCTGTACTATATGCTTTTCACAGTGCACTTTAAATAGTGTAAATATAGCCCATAGCCTGCGAACAGGAAAACAAAAGCTAAAAGCAAATTTTGATTTAACTTTAGAACATTTTTAATTGCTCTTTGCTGAATTTAAGTTTTATTGATTAGCTTTTTTTTGCTCGAAATTCCTAGAGAGTTGCAGTATTGAAAATTATTTTAAAATTTGGCGTGATTTTGGTTTTTTAGAACAGAGTTGCTATTAGTCTAAAAACACATATTCTGTCCTTAACTTATTTGCGCCTATATCACTTTTTAAATTATTGACACCAAATTTGATATCCATGTATTTTTTTTAATTAAACAGTGGATTATCTGTATGTTTGCATGTTTCTTGCATTGTGGAAAAACGGCTGCATCCAGAACCACTAAAATTTTACTACAAGTAGTCCTTTAACCTGAAGATGAGAGCCTTGAAGCCCGAAGTTAGAATTTCGAATATTGTCTAATTTTTTTTTCTTTTTTGTTTAAATTTAAAGATTCTTTTAATATAGTCAGCGATTTGAAAGCGAGAAATGGTAACACTTTTTGAAATCAAATTTTTTTAAATCTAGTGCGATAAACTGTTGCCATTCAGAAAAATATAAGATATTTCTTTTTAATTTAAAAACCTTGGCTGTTTAAAGCAATGTGTTGTCACTGTTTTAAGTAGAATATTTATAATCTCCACGAACCAACGGCTTGCTATTCAGTAGGCGTAAAATATTTGATTTCCAAATTTCATCTTTCTGTTACTGAGTAGCAAAGGAAGCTTTGGACAGTCATAAACGCAGTTCTTAATAATATTTTTTCTGCAGTTCATTATGCTTCATTTAAATAAGAATGCATTTAAATAATGAGATGCACAATTTTCTTCTTCTTCTTGAGCTTTACAGCCTCTCACAATCCAAGGGATGGAGAGGGATCCAACTTGAAGAGGGATCTTTTCTTTCTACCATTTTAAATTATCTGCTCACAAGATTGAATTAAATAAAATAAAAAATACAAATTTACATGTAACTGCTTCTATGTATGTATATTACATATATTATTGCGCTATATACCTATATGTCTGAAGTGCTTGTATGTTTCAGAAATCTTCTGCTTTTCGCGGAGATAAAAACGTGCCAGTTTCTGTCTCTCGCCGTGGTCGCTATACCAGACAGGCAGCCAATTAGGTACAAAAACGTGTTATGAAACTGTTACTAAAATTTTGAAATTACCTTATATTAAAACTCACAGCTGTTGTTGTACATAACTCTTGACATAATTTGTTTCCAGAAAAGTTAATTTTAATATATAGTACATAAATTTTAATGGTGTTAAATGCTGTTCACTCTGTCTTAACATTCCTTTCGAACGCAGTTAGATCTCTTTGTCATTAAAATCTGGATATCAATTCCTTTATGCATCTGTGACATTGCAAATCTATGCGTTCGATATTTTCATAGTGTGTTCCAAGAAAAAGAGAAAATGCATATTTTTCTCTCAACTATATTGGCGCAAGTCCATTTTCTTTTTCCATCTGTTCAGCTCACTGCAGAAATGTTAATTTATGTCACATACATACATCTCGTAAAGTAATTTATGAAAATTCTTGATAGCGCAATTTGTGCTGAATCTTTGAAGTCTTTATTACTATGTTTTATAAAAAAATGTATGCTATATGTGTTTTTGATTTAAAAGCAAACATCTGACTTTAATGACACAAGGGTCATAAAAGCTAAAACTTTACGACGGCAGATGGAAATTTTTTTAATCAGGGTACAAGCTCGCGTTCAAATAAAGCGAATGTGACGATGATATTTTTTCCACGCTCACATATGAGCGTAATTTGGCTGTTATTTTTGAAGGAATCAAAACGTGATTTTTTTTTAATACTGAATTTCCTTGCACCTTAAAATATTGACTATCATCTTGAGTTATCTAAAGTTCAAAACAACGGGTAAGTAAAAAAAACAAGAGATATATTGATAATGTTCTTTGCAATCAGGGTAATATTCTCAAGAAGGTATCATCACCTGTCTAATCTAATATATTTTCTGTCAGAGTTGGTAGTTGATTTCCCAAAAATAGCAGATGGGAATTCTAGATACAAAATACGTTTCAAAATTATGTTAAAATACCTCATACGGATTTTTTGTTTGTAATCTTTAAAGTTATAGAAATACTGCACACATTTTCTAAAGACTGATGATGTGTTATTTAGACTATAATATGTTATATGTTATAGATTATGCGTATGATTATGTGTGCATTATTTGCTAATTATGTGTCAAGTGTTATATACACTGCTGGCAACCCAAATTGCAGCACCAAGAAAGGCAAGAGATATCAAAACAAAATTTATTTAGTAGATAACATGGTGACCAAGTATCAAATGATTAAATTTATAGACTTCTGTGAAGTGTGGTTCTTTCTGGAATCAGTAGAGTAGCCGCCATTGTTGGACGTCACCGCTGCCAACGCCTCGGCATTGATTCAAAAAGACTTTGGATGTGTTCTTGAGGTACAGCAGACCAAGCAGCTTCCACACGTTGCCAAAGTTGATCTGGTGTGGCAGCCTGAGATATAATCTGGGTCAATTATTCAGTAACCATGGACCACATGTTTCTGTCGGGGAAAGATCCAGAGAGCGAGCCCGCCAGGGAAGCAATTCAATCTGGCGATTGACGAAGAATCCTTGGACAATACGTGCCACGTGTGGTAGCGCATTATCCTGTTGAAAAATGGCTGCAGGCAAGCCCTGAAGGTAAGAGTTGACAACTGGCTCCAACACCTCGGAGATGTAGCGTTGGATATTTAAAGTACCGGTAATGCGTACTAGAGGAGTGCGATACTGATACCCAATACCGCCCTATACCATAATACCCGGTGAAGGACCAGTGTGGCGGTGCATAACGCCACCTACAACTCTTATCTCGTAAACAGCTGACGCCAACCAACATTATTTTTACCTTGTAAACTATTAAGTGATTTACCAAAGCTGCAATAGGAAACTCAGTAACATAGGCTCTACATTTTGTGGTTAGGGTATTTTTGCATCGCTAGATAAGCAGTTTCTCATTGTTGTCAATGTGAACTACTTAAACGACAATGCGATAAATTAATTATATTGCATAAAATTTGCATTCGGCAAAGGCAGATGGAAACAAAAATGAAGATTCTTAGGTATTAGCGCAACCATCTTAGCTCAGTCTTTTACAGATGAATACGTAAAAGTTACTTATCGACTGCAAATTGGTGGTTTTGCGACTTTATTTAAAAAGAGTCCTAAACTATAGATACTTATCGTAAGTTGGCAAACATTACCCACATATGAAAAGAAAACGTATTTTAGCAATTTAAAGTATAAGTTTTAATTGCAAAATAAAGATTATTTGATACATAAAGAATAAAACACTTAGATTCTACTCCAGATCCTTCTGCAATTGTTTTTGCACTATGCTTCTTCACAGGTACACAGCGATCTGTTTCGATTGGAAGAGCATCAGATAGCTGCAGAAACTTGATATTGCTCAAACCTCAGAACGTCGTCTATCTACCAAACGCATTTCTTTGTTATTCCTTTAAGAGATTTCGAAGCAAAATTCTGTATTCCTCTGAAATTTTGCCGCAGTTTTTTCCACTGATGGCAGATTCCACAGCGTATATTTTAGAATTAAGTTAATGGTATAAAATATAATGATTTGTGTATTAAAACTACTGGACTTGGAATTCACTAAAAAAAGGACGCCTACGAAAATGGGGACATTATTAACTGAAGGATTAACTGAATTACTAATTAATAATGAATTAACTCCATTATTAACTGAAGGATTGTTATGCGCATGTTTTCCGGAAAAATGGTTATTTACATGGTTCCCAGAATTCTTAACATTCTGAACTTTTTGAGACTTGTTCTAAGGTGGTTGCGATAATATGTAAGTACCATGTAAGTACCGAAATGAATAACTACGAAAACATATGGCTATTTATATAAAAGTCGAATATTGCTTTCTTCTAAAAGCGTTTTCAGACCGGTTGTTGAAAAGTGAAAAAATGGGAGATTTCGGGGAAGACTTGGGATATTTTGTGAAGTAAATCTCATTTCCATGTATAGTAATTCATAAGATTAAGCCTAAATCTTTTTCAAATTTGATATAATAAATTAAAAAGTCTTTCGTCGATGGAGGTTGCAATGTAGGTGTACTTGTTAGTAGTGAAATCTCGTATCGCAAACATTTCATTTGAGCAAAAAATGTGTCGGATTAAGAAATATGCCTTTAGTGACATCAGAAGGGTTACAAATGATTGTCAGAGGTGCTTTGAGGAAGACAAAAATAACAATCTCAGTGACTTCTAGAGACAAAAATTTAAAATTTTAGGTTACTTTGCTCTCATTAACAAAATATGGAAACAAGTGAGGACCATGAATTTGGCCCAGACAAAATTTTGACTAGATTCTGTTGCAGAGAGGATTCTCAAAAGTGTTTGAGACAGACAGAATTAACATTCTCAAGAACTTCTAGAAGTATAATTTAAATTCGTCTAAAATGTTATCTAAATCGTCTAAAATATGATCTTCTAACAGTTTCTAAAATATAATCTTATTTTACCTTAGTTCCCATTTTGTTAATCATCTCTCATTAACAAAACGCGAAAACAAGTCATTTACAGGACCATGAATTTGGCCTGGAGGAAATCATTGCATGATTGTGTTCCAAAATGGATTCTCAAGATGTTTTAATGAAGACAGAATTAACATTCTCAGTGACGTCTGGAGACATAATTTTAATATTTTATGTTACTTGGCTCTCATTAACAGAACATGCAAATGAGTGATTCACAGACCCATGAATTTAGCCTGGAAGGAAGTTTAACTAGATTGTGTTGCAAGAAGGAATCTCAAAGATGTTTTGAGGGAGACAGAAGTAACATTCTGAGGATCTTCTAGAAACTAATTTTAATATTCTGTGTGAATTCGCTTTCATTAACAAAACCTAGAAGAAGGTCATTTACAGAACTTTGAATTTGGCCAGAAGGAAAGTTTGGCCAGATTGTGTTGCAAGGAGGAATCTAGAAGATGTTTTGAGGAAAACAGAATTAGCACATCAAGGATTTCTAGAGATATCTGAATATTTTGTTCTACTTTGCTCTCATTAATAAAATTTGAAAATAAGTGATTTACCGGACCATGAATTTGAGCTGGAGGACATTTTAAACAAATTATGTTGCAAGGAGAATTCTTAAAGCTGTTTTGAGGAAGACAGAAGTAATATTCTCAGGAATTTCTAGAAGCATAGTTTTAATATTTTCTGTTACTTTGATATTTTCTGTTACTGTTTTATATTTTCTGTTACTTTTATTGATGAAAATCAATAAAACCTAGCAACAAATGATTTACGGGACCATGAATTTACCTGGAAGAAATTTAGGACAGATTGTGCTGCAAGGAGACTCTTTGAGAGCTTTTGTGGTGAGAACCTTTTTGAAATCTCTGATTTGGTTCCCTAGGCAAAGCCCATGGTTTGCATGTTAAATATGGAAGTATGGAAGATTTATTAAGGATCGTTAAAATGAACTAAACAGAGAAGAACCTGAACACAATTAGAAACAGTGACAAAAGACGATTGTGGGAAAAATGGAGTAATAGGAAGCGAAAGGAAGAAAAAATTTACATCTTTGATCACCGAAATTTATGCAAAGTGCGGTAAGATGAAATGGTTCATCCAATTATTACACCCAGACAAAACAGCGGCAAAGTCTAGCGAAGCATTTGCAATGAGTTGCTTCAAAAACGTTTTAAAACATTGACTAGAAAAAATCACGTTTGAAACATTTTGGGTCCAGTGAATTTCAAGCAGAGTCGAGTAGCCCTAAGCGACAAAAAAGGTAAAGGAAGATGGCTTTTAAAGACTCCTGATGTTTTTATGGAATGAAAGAAGATTTTCCGTCCGAACAATGACATATTGTCTTTTCTCTTCCTCATTACTTTCCATTTTTGCAGTCCACTCTCCATCATTGGGTATAGTGAAATAAATTAAATTTGTGTCTCTTTATCTCTTTATTTAATTTTGCATTTAGCTTTTCGTGTCTTGAAGGTAATCATCTTCTGTAGTTTTGTATCAAGAAGCTGCGCATAAGTTTAATTAACTTATGTACTGACCAGGGTGGTAAGCACGCTTTAAAACATATTAATTAACAAAAATTCGGATCCTCAAAAAATGTTTTCTTACTTACATCATGGACGAAAATACTTTCAGATGTAGAACATGTAATAAAAAAGAAAAAATATTAAGCCGCTTATACTGTGAAGCAACATAAATCACACTTTTTATCAAATGCTTCCCTATTTCTATTTAATTAAAAATAAATATTAATCCTAATGAAATAATTAATTATTTTACCTGAGTTCATATATCAGGATAAAATTAAGAAATTAAATATTTTGTGTTGTTACTTTTGCACTCGAGAAGGAAATCATCGCTGTGGACGTTCAGGCAGAAACGTGGAACACAAAAAATAATCAGATTGAAAGTATAGGTGGAGAAAATAAAAGAACGAAAAGACTTTGTGTCAGGAACAGCAGCAAAAGGATTACTTACACTTAATTAATCATATGTTAGTGATGTCGGATAAAAGAGGTGAAACTCCTATCGATAAATTGTTACAATAGGAGATTGCATCAGCGCTAAGAATGGAAATGCTTTGTTCCTTAATAATTCAGCCATTTAAATCTATTTCATTTCATATATTTCTTATAAAAATTAACTGAATTTTTCCTAATAATTCATATGAAATTTCACCAATACTCATTATCCTTTATGTATCCCGTATCTTATGATATTAATAGTAAGCTGTTCACCTTGATATTTTCGATGTTCTTCGAGAAAAAGTTTCTAATCGCCAGTTGCATTGTAGACAGAGAAAAGAAATTTTGCTGCTAAAATAATACGCATGTTGATTGCTGCAAAACGACTACTGTGTCTCCCATCATAGTAATCTTCAATAAAAACGAAGTAAGGAACATTTAATATGGATACATGACTTCCTTGTACGACCTGTTAAATTATACACATTTTTTGCTGCACTTTACTTAAACTTATTTTTTAGAATTATTCTAACTAAGTTAATCGATCATTCAAGGCAAATTGAAAATAACATAAAAAGTTGTGAATTTTGAACTTAATTAGCCCAATAAATTTTTAACGTACGATACTGCTCCTAATGCGAGATATGGAAGTTAAACTTCTTGTATTTTTGTTCTTCACAGAGAGTATAGGTTTCATAACGAGTTTTATTTTTTTTTTCATTACGAGTATATTTTTTTTCATAACAAATAAACTGCTTGTATTTTTATTATTTCGTAATGAGTGTTTTATAACGAATTTCACAACGGGTATAGATATGTATGTATATATATATATATTACAAATTATATATAGTAAATGATGATCGTGATGTTAAAGTTTAATTTTCCATCAATGTCGATTTTATTCCAGGACACACTCTGGAGAGTAATGCACGGCATTCCAGGACACACTCTGGAGAGTAATGCATGGCGGCATCCAGATGAGTTTATCTTCCAATACCTGAGCGAGATCTATTCGGATGACGATAACATTGGCTCCTGTAACGATGATCTCCATTGATATGTCCCATGGTGAAGAGTCCTTTACAGCCGCCACGCATTGCAGAAATCTGAAACGCTTTAAATTGGGGATTCTCATCTCGGAAAATAACCTTCGAGAGATGGCCACTAATTTTTTTTCCTGCGGCGTTGCTAGGGAGTGGTTTTATATGTCCACGAGTTTCCTGCAAATCCTTCATATATGTTCTTCAGCAGCGTAGTTCCAGCACTTTAAGGTCGCATTTTTATCACTCCTATTCCGTCTCAAGACATTGACTTGTCTGGTTAAATAATGTAGACGAGTAGTTGTTTGATCCCCTGGCTGTTGGACTTGAGGAGCTCTGACAGGGTGGCGGTCTCTACGAGTTGCTTGATAGGCTGCTTCGAATTTCGCGGCGTACACTAGAACGTTTTTTAAATCCTTGACATCCGCCATTCGCAGGGCTTTTTGTATCTCAGGATACCGGATGCCATCGGCAAGAAGAGGATTTTCCTCCTTTCTGTCGGGCACTCCAAAAATGCGAGATAAGGCAGCGTTTCGAAATCCGTGGCAAGTTCCTGCTGTGTTTCCGTTGGTTTCTGTTGACGGGAATTTAACTAAAGCCTGTTAAACACTTCTTCCCAAAGTAAAGATGCAACGCCCCGCTTACAGCTCCTAAAAATAGCCTCTGGTTTTCGGGAAGAGTTTGAAGGATACGCTCTGTGTCTGCTTTCAGAGAATCAGCGAGATTAGCTTATGAATCTCATCCATTCGCTCCCTCCATTGCAGAAAACTGTGTCTTTTACATTTGCTGGGTGGTCTTATGGTCTTACCATCATATCTGGATAGCTTTAAAGAGGACCGAGAAAGCACGGGTAAAAATTTAAAACCATCATTATTGCTTCCTGCTTTCGCAAAGAATTTAAGTTACCAACTTCTTTGGCGACAGAAGAAATCCTGTCTCAGTTTGTTGCTGGACGGCAGAAACTCTTTCTTCGATTTGTTTTGCATCGCAGAAACTCTTCCTTGAATTTCTCCAACTTTGTATTCAGTGTCTATTCTTTCTGCCACAGCTTCGAATTTGCTTTCTATTATGCAGGTAATTTCTCTTTTCATTCCCTCCTGGCCAGCTTCAGTCTTTTCTTGAACATCTTTCATTTCCTCTTTAAGAGATTCTTGAACAGCATTTCTCTTTTCTTCAGCACTTTTCGCCTCTTCTTTGAATGCAGCAAAGGCTACTAGCAGCTGTCTTAGTTTCTCCACCATCGCTGTTGACAATGGAATTCAATCCCGCCAAATTTTGACACCAAAATTAATTGCAGGATTACGAGTTCGTAATAGATTAAATGCACACTGTTCCGATGACAAATTGATAAAATTTATTTTATGAAAAGAAACACTTTAGAGATCTGGAACTTATATATACATATATCCATCTCCCGTACATGGCTTAAAAGTCTTTTGTTTTCGCAATCGTTCGTCGCAGACATCTACTTCCAATTACAGAAGTGTTTTAATAAAAACGAATATTCATAAATTGACAATATCAAACTGAAAAAAGAATTTTGAACAAATGACAAAATCTAACCTATAATGCTGTCCCCTGGTTTGTATACGTAAGTTCAGAAAAGTTGGAAAAAATAAGAAATCAAGACGTTTGACTCCCGTACAACAAACCTCACCGAAATATTTAATTTCAAAATTTGAAATTTTCCATGTTTTTCCCAACTTGCCTCTTAGGATCAATTAATTAAGTTAAAATAAAACAAGAAAATAAATTTCAATGCAGTGCAGCAAAAAATGTGCATAATTTAATAGGTGCGTAATGAAATCATGTGGCTTCCACGTAAGATTTTTTATTTGACACATTATGCGAATTTAAGGAGTTTTTTTATTCATGAGTCCAGTGATTTAAGCAATTTGTTGCCACTCAGGAAAATTCAATGTATTTGTGTTTCAAATTAAATCAACAAACTCAGCGATTTGGATGAAGGAGCTGCGATTCCAGAAATATTATATTTCTTTCGTAACTTTTTTTCTTCTTCAATGCGCTAGCGTGTTGCCGTTCAGCAAAGCTTAAGACATTTGCTTTATCGTTGAAATTTAATTGTTTGTTCCTTAATAGCAAACTAAGCGATTTAAAAGCAATAAACGCAGTTTTTCTTCTCTATTATTATTAATTACCAGATGGGCAGGTGAAATCATTAAGTGAAGTCTTTTATGTGATTATACAATTTTTGCCATAATTATTTTAAAAGATGGCGACTTTGTAAAATGTGGAAGATTTTAAAATAATAAAAGCAAACAGTTTTATATATATATATATATA
>KK113697.1:631163-665089 GCA_000611955.2 Stegodyphus mimosarum
TATATATATATATATAAACAAACTGATGGAAAAAGGGGGCAAGATGTATGAAAACCAATAATGAAGTAAGAAATGTAGATCTTTATCTGAATCGTCATCAGGCGGTTAGTGCAACAAAAGAAGTATATAAATTAGTGTGTTTCTGAACTAAAAAAAAAACGCAAATTAAAGTTAAAAACTTAAAATATCTCAGAAAAACGATCAACGTAATCTGTGTGCTTATCAGATCAACCACTACAAGCCGAAGTAAACAGAGCTAGAATTTGCAAAATTCAGAAGCATATGCAAATTTTAAAAGTACTTTCAGAAGGCCAAGTCGAAAAAACAAAACATGTAAATATAAATACTTCAATATATGTAAAAATAAAAACGTACGTAAATTTTGAAAACATACTTTAATAGGTTAATTAGAACGCATATTTGTTCTTAGATTTTATTGTATCAGAATTATAAACTTGCAAAAATGCTCGAAAATCTAATAGTATTAGATTTTTCAGCATATTTGACCAAACGGTTAAAAAATTCTCATCTCAACACATAGAAAGGCACCCTAACATTTTATACTATAAGAATATAAGAATTCTGTTATCATTCCTTTTTTTTTCTATTGATTAGCTATAAAATTGCACGTATTTTACAGAAATTTAACTTTTGGGTAGTTTTTCCTTCTATCAATAAAATTTTCAGTTCTATACTTAAGGATCCCATTGCGGATATGAATTCCTGGGGTATTCATATCCGCAATGGGATATTTACAGGATTTCTTGCCAGTTGGGTTTCATTTGCTTTGGTCTAAATAAGACAGCCTTAAAATTTTGTCTTAAAGATCATGAGGCATTTGTTAGGAAAAGGAAAACACAGAAATCCACTGTTGCCCAGCACTGTTGGTCAGAAAATCACACTTTCCAATTATCCTCAGATCTCGAAACGTGTATGTATCTGTAAATGGGGAAAAATGCCTGTTTGGGTGTAATATAAAATCGGATTTTTTTTCAGGATTTTCCGATTTTGAGGAAATTATGTTTTAAGTTTTGTTTTAGTTCAGTTCATCCTTTAAGGAAATTATGTTTTAATTTTCTTGTTTCATGAAAAGATAGAGCTAGAAGCTTGGTTTCTTTACAGTTATTCTTTTTTTTATTCACCATATTCTATCTCGTTCATTTGCATTTAGAGAGCTGGAGCAGATGGTTTGTATTAAAACCATCGGAACTAGTCCTGCGAAATTTGCAAATATTACGCTGATTCTTGTTATTTAATTTCTCCAATAATAGTACCTTTTGTGTGCATGAGATTTCTCTTTTAGATTCATTTAACATCTAGAATTATATTTCGCCCCCACCCACCCAAAGAACATTTAAAGTGACTTCTAAAAATTTTACTTTTCTTCTTTCTTAACAACGTGGTAAAGGTATTTCTGCATCGCATTCTTTTAGCTACGATATGCCCATTACCCTCGAAGCTTGTTAAAGCAAAGAATAGAACAAAAAACAAAAACAAAAAAGGGCTGTTTCCTATCAAGAGCTGTTTATTTAAAAATAATCACATAGTCCAGAGAAGCATAAAAATAGAGGCCTTAGAGACAATCAATTAACCCTTTCTTTTCCGGTTTTTCTTTGCGAACTTAGTTGCTTGCTGCGATACGGCCTTTTATTCTCTGCTTCAAAAGAATACTGTAACAAAATTCTGTTTTCGAATACTGCTCAGCTATGGCATTTTGTTGACCATTTCATTCTTTTGAGAAGTCAGAAAAAACAAAAGCACTTTCTTAAAACCTCTCTAGAGTTCCGAATATTATATTGACGCAAAAAAAATTTAACTTTTCTTTTAAAACCCGTATGAATATCTGATGTTTCAGTCTCAAGATGAAACAGCGTTAAGTATTTTTTTTCATTAAACTTAATATACTTTCAATGCTATTCACGTATATTAAATAACTACAGCTTATTTTACTTAACTGTGATATTTGTTAACCCAGAAGGACTATTAGTCTAGAAATGGCATTTTGAGTTGAATTATTTAAATACGATGTATCACCTTTTTTGCCAACAAATATTATTGCTCTGTATTATATTTGAAAAAGCTAAATAATGAAGGATCTCCATGTATGTATGTATGTTTCTCGCATTGTAAAAAATAACTGTTACTAGAGTCATCAGATTTTGAATAACGTAGTCTTCCACCCGAATATGGACACCTGGAAGTCCAAATTTGGAATTTTTTTTAGTGTTTATTTCATATTTTGTAAATCTTTAAGGAATTTTTGACTAAAAAACCAAAAAATTTCAAAAATATTTTTAATATTTATATCTCCAGCGAGAAAGACTGTCTATCGAAAATCCTAAAAATATGCTGTTTTTAAACATTTTTAGCCCAAAGTGGAGTTAGCCAAATGCTCTCGTCGAAAAGTGTATGTGTCTGTAAATGAATAAAAAAAATAACGCCCGTTTGGGCGTAATATAAAATCAGATTTCATTTCAGGTTTTTTCGATTTTTTTTAAATTTCATTTTATTACTTAATATTTATTCATTAAACTGTACGGAACGTTATTCATTGTACTTGCAAAAGAAAACAATTTTTTTCTAATTTTAGGCCTCGAAACTTGACATTCATAATTAAATACACTATTCGACATTGAAAATGCAACACCAAGAAGGAGTGGTCAGAAAGTGATGAAATTTGGAAAAAAGACAGAGACAGCAAGCAGCAATAAGTGATCTTTATTTCAAAATGATAGTCAGAATACAAAGCGAGAACGGCGTCCGCTCAGTAGGATAAGTGATAAGTGACGGGAAGACACGGGCACCATCCCTTTACCATTGTGGTTAATTGGTGTAGCGCCATGTCCCCCATTATCTAGAGCAGGCCAGATGGTATGGCTACATAGTCGACTCGCACCGAGCGCCGAGACCCAACATCTCATCCATCCATGGCAGGTCTGCAGACCAAAGGGCCATTGGGAATTTGTTGATTCAAAGAGAAATAACAGTTGCGTTCATATTACAGAATGCTCATATGATACTCACTTATATGATACAATGCATGAAATGCTAAGGAATGCTAAGGAAGATAAGATGCATGAAATGCTAAGGAAGATAAGATGCATTTTAAATAATCTTGAAGTACTAACAATATTAATTCACACAGAATATAATTATTACAGAATGCTTATATAATACACACTTATACGGTATAATTAAGGCATAGAGTGCTAAAGAAAAAAAGAGGCCTTTAAATAATCCGGAGGTACTAACAATATGGATTTACACAGAATATAATTATTACAGAATACCTATATAATACACACTGGTACAATTAATGCTTGAGATGATAACGAAGATAAAATGCATTTTAATCATTTGTTGCATTTTAATCCTTTTGTTAGTACCTCATGATCATTCAAAAAAGATGATCATGAGGCACTAGAACCACTGCGGACAGCGATGCACGAAGAAACACGTCTAGGCAAAGAGTCAATAAGAGTGCGGATGGTGCCCTGAGGGATGGCTCTCTATTCCCTTTCAACCATTTGCCACAGTTCGTCTTCTGAACGAGGCAGGGGCACAGTCTGCAAACGGCGTCCAATCACATCCCACACATATTCAATTGGTGACAGGTCAGGAGAGTACGGTGGCCAGGGAAGCACCTGTGTACCTTGCAAAGCATGTTGGTAGATGCGAGCACTGAGTGGTCGGGCGTTATATGAAAAATTGCATTAGGCAACCCCTAAAGGTAGGGGATTGCCACCGGCCGCAGTACATTATCCAAGTATCGTTGGGCCGTCATAGTGCCCTGAATACGAACTAGGGGTGACCTGGAATCGTAGGCAATAGCGCCCCAAACCATTATGCCGCGTTGTTGCGCGGTGGGGCGTTCCACAGTTACTGCTGGATTAGATCTGTCTCCACGTCGACGCCACACACGTATGCGGCGACTGTCACTGGATAAACAGAAGCGTGACTCATCTGAGAACATGACGTTTCGCCATTCTGTCATCCACATCGCTCCAGCCCGGCACCATTCTAAACGTTGGCGTCTATGCTATGGCATCAATAGCAGTCTTCTTAACGGACGCCATGAGTGCAGGCCATGTTCAACCAATCGACGGGAAATGGATCAACACGGGAACATCCAGGATATCTTGCACATTCTGCAGAATCGCCGTACAAGTGACTTGCAGGACCGCCACAGCTTGTCGGCGGATGCGTCGATCCACGCGTGTTGACGTCACTGTGGCTGCACCTGCACCCCTCCTTCTTCCCACATTTTCTTGTTCCAACCATGTTCGCCATAGCCGCTGCACCGTGCTCGCATCCATGTGGGTATCAGCTGCGATTTGACGTAAGGACCAACCCGCCCTTCTCAGTCCGATCACCTTACCCCTCGTATAATCGTCTATTTGATGGAAGTGCCTTCGTTGACGGCGGCCTGGCATTCTCTCCTGTTTCACGCATCCTCCGGGACAAAAACCAACTTTCTTCGATAATTCGTCTGGCAGAAATAACGACACGAATATTGCCCATTCTACACGCTCCTTTCCTTATATCGTATTTCATGTGCGTCGGAGAGCTGCGCATTTCACATCATTCGCATCATTCACATCATTCATCAATCGCATCATTCGCATCATGATTCCACATCATTCGCATTCACATCATTCACATTTCACATCATTCATCGAGGGCAGTGACGTGGGTCTACTCTAAAATTTGCATAAATTTCTGGCCATTCCTTCTTGGTGTTGCATTTTCAATGTTGAGCAGTGTATATTACTGATTGTGATCAATAATTCTGTTAATATGGTCAAAATATTATATAATAAGTTTTTTAAACTGAAACAAAGTCGTCAAATTAGTTTGAAATTAAAAATTAAAATTACCATGTTGTAAAGTATATTGTTGCCAAGTAAGTGATTAAGGCTCTAGACATCTTGGTTTGGATTTTAGTCTATCACGTGGAATTAGGCGAAAAATGAAAGTACATTTTCAATAATTCTGTCGATTTTGAGGGGAGACGAAAAAGTCCCTCGTCTTTAGGAGCAAAAAGAAAATGTCTGCAGAAGATAGAAGAAATTCTCTAAAAACATATACGCCAAACTAAGGTTGGTTTTTGTCTAAGTTTTACGTAACTTCTCTTCGAATGAATATTCTCTCTGAATATGAAGATCAGGGGTGCAGCACCTGCTAAATAATTTCCAGATACGTTATGAAGCGCTCATAAATCAACTTTTGCATTAAAGACATTATGAATATTTCATAAACAAATTTTTGCATTTTTATAATTGGAACAATGCTCTGAAAATGCCTATTTTTTACTTTCAATGCTTTATTTATATTAAATTAGTTGAATTCCATTGGAATTTTTTCTAAAAATTTATGTTATTATCTGATAGTTTATGTTACCAAAATATCCGTGCACAAACCTCATCACATTAAGCTGCGCCTACTGTAGTTAAGAACTGTTTAAAATATCTGGAAAATTTTACTCAACAAAGAATTCTGTCTAAAAAGTAAATATTTTTGTCATTTGCAATATTTCATTTTTCGCCTCTCGGAGATATTTTTAACCATAAATATTAGCCTAAAATAAAAAATACAATTCTAGCTTGTAAAATAAAAATTGGACAGATTTACTCTTACTCTCTGGAAGTCTTTTCTTAAACCATACATCATGAATACTAGTCCCATATCATAAATATTTCCACCTCCAATTCATCTTCTGGGATATTTATTCTAATTCTTTGTAGAAGAAAAACGGAAAAGACATTCTTTTTTCTTTTCCGGAGAATTTTTCTTCTGTGTCATACGATTTGTTTCCTCCTCTGACAGATTCAATCGGAGATAAGGGGAAGGTAGAAATGTTTATTTGTTTTGGAAGTTTCCATTTCCATTTCGGACCTGAAGAGATAAGAGAGGGAGGAATTTTTAGGATTTAGTGTGCTCGACGCAACAATTTTTCGTTTCTCAAACGCGTAATATAGAAGCCTGGGATTTGGATGTTTTATATACCTCCCAAATGTTCACATGAGATTTCAAATAAATATAAAGAAAAAAATTTAATGCGCGATATGATATGAATAAATTTGATCCTTTAGATATAAAATTACGTATTTCAAGGAGCTTGATTTCTTGAAATGGTGTTAAAGATTTAAATGAACATGAAAGGTAATATTTTAGCAAAGCAACAACCTTGTATCTGGAGATGGTTTAGCCAAGAACGACGTTGATTTCGAGGGCAAACTGATACAAGTTCCTCTTCATCAGGAGCAAAGATATCTGCAACGAAGAAGAAAGGCGCGGTTGTATTTCTTCGCTAAAGGAATAAAAATAACGCTATCCGTCGTCAGAAATAGTAAAGAAAATTGAAAAATTAAGTTAACAGAATTTTAAAAGCATTAGGAAGGACTGGATTGGACTTAAAGTAATTAACTAAACGAGATAAATCTTTCTGAATATAGAACGCTTCAAGAAAATCAAATTCACCAACGGAAAAAGCTGTTTGGATAATTTTTGTAGATCCAGTGTCAAAACTATGGTTAAATTTTAAACTATGAAAAGCTGTCGAAAACTTGTTAATTTATCCTTTTCAGGCTTAAGATTCGTGTCCCTTGATGCGAAACTTTAACCCTCTTTTAGTTCGGGTGATATATCTCAACCACATTATCACGATACGCGATAAATTGCCTAAGAATTAAAGTCAAGAATGGAATCTTTAAGAATCGTACCACGGATTTTATTGCTAGAGGAGAAAAGGGCTTCAAAACTGAACATCAGGAGCACCAGTGCAGTTTTGTAACTGGCAGAAGGATGAAAAAGAAGTATGACAAGGTTATTAATGCTCTAACAGCAGAATGTCTTCTTTAATGGAAAGTTAAAAATTGTTAAAGACTTTACCAACGACCACGGGAAAAAAATCCTCCGTCAATGCAAATGATCTCAAATAACTGAGTTCATTACCAAGTAGGGTTCTGAAGAACAAACTTTGATAACACAAAATATATAATAGTAAAAAGAAATTTTTTTTTTTTTTTTTTTTTTTTTTTTTTTTTTTTTTTTTTTTTTGCGTAGCCGATGACATGATTTAACATGGGTCGGCACAAACATAATGATTTAGGGTAAACAATAGTGCTGAAGTTAACGTTCATTGTGGATCATAAGAGCATCAAGGAAGGGAAGATTATTGTTAGATTCAATTACAAAAGTGAACTGGATGGCAGATCAATCGAATTAATAACAGATAAAATCTGGGCTAAATCTGATTTACTACCATCGAAAAGGGCTAAAATGTCGTCTACGTAGCGAATCCAGAGACAAAAAGGTTAAAAACATATCATATAAACACATAACTAGCTTTTTACCAAAAAGGGCCAAGGGAGAATCTCACTTTTCTTGCACTCCAATGATGTTTTGATATGATTATGTTTAAATGATATTGGAAGATCCAGGTTTGAATATCAGCCAGACCACACTTAATTTTTCATATATCTCTTCCGCTTTCAAAAGACTAATAATTTCTGCAGAAACGTCTAAATTAATGATGAGAGGGAGGATGGCTCGTCCTCGTCTCAGTTTAGTGATCAATTGGGTCTTGTTCCTTGAAGTAAAACTGCTTCCAAGACCGTTCAGAAGAGATATCTATACGAACTCTTGCTGCTGGGAAGTAAAAGATGAAATCGGAGTAAATGTGTGAGGCTTGCTCTCACATTCCTGTCTCCACTTAAAGAACAAATTTGGTATGGATGTAAGGGATTATTCGCATTCGCCTTGCGTCTCTCAAGTTAAAATGATTAGCAACAATAAGATCCCTGGTACGATTCCTGGCAAAGACACAGCTGTATCTGTTTCTCAACTGCTTAATGATTTCTGTAAGCCCATGAATTCTGTATATGCATACAAAGCGTGTCATCTGAACTTAGCGTGTCATCTGAACAATGTTTAAATGTTGACTTCGATCTAATCATGTGCTTTCTGGAAAAAGGTTGCTTAGCTTTAGGTACGAAGCAAACGCATTTAAAAAATATATATATATATATTTAATGTATTCACCGTCTATGCATAGTTTGCCTCTCTTAACAGTCTGTAGTCTTGCAATAAAGCTTGCATTATTAACATTTTTTAATAACAGCTTACAACAATTAAAAAATAATGAAATTTTCTTGACCCTTCTGAAGTTCCGCAACTGCTTTCTTCCTCGCATCATTGGTGGAATTACTGCCAAATGACGCGTGTTTAGTTGCAAAGAGTCTGTCCAAATTTCTTCATATGCTCCAATTTTTCTTGACAAATAATACACGTTAGAAGACCATTTTAGTTTTGTATAGACACGAACGCACAGATCCATTCAACTTAAAAGTTTTCATCTTTGTAACCATGTGAATTAGGTGGATCCTAAAAACATGTTTCGCTTTATAACAATAAAAACAGCAACGTAAAATTATAGCAGCTTATTAAATTGATGTTACAAATGAACTGTGCGATCTGCAGCTGGTTGAAAGACACAAATAACTTAATCAGACGTGGAGGTACTCTTGTCGCTCACGTGAGATTTCGACACGCTATGCACTGACTATTGCACTCACTGACGGACAAATTGTGACTAGCTTATTATGGCTCAACTCCTATGCTAGTCGGGAGTGCCTACTCCGCCCTCGCCTCCGCTACCTCAACCCGTCCGACACCCAGCTAGTAGTCGAAATCGACTTGGGACAGAGCCTCTCTCATGTGTCTAAATATCCACGGTTTGCTGACTGCTTTATACTAAGCTGTTTGTTAATCAAATCTGTATAATTCTTTTGAGGAATCGATTGCGTGATAAAAAGAGAATCTCAGAGATCAAAAATCTCAACCGTTAATTAAACCCAAAATATAATGTCACGCATGAACAGTGGAGCCTTTGGGAAATGCATAAATTACTACGATAAGCTGCTGCTCAAACCCATTTAGAGCACTAATTATGCCAAAGGAAGGCTTTCTTATACTGTGTTATTAGGGTAAGTGAGATACAAGCCAGATCATACAAGTTGAAAACTGAAATAGGAATCCAATCGTTATGAATCACCACAAAAATCAGATACTCAGAAATGGGAAAGTTTTGCATATTTTTATGTGCAAATGTAATATCCTAGTTAAATTAGATTTCCTTGCGAGCTAGAATATTAAAAAACTGTGTAACGACTACTCGCTGAGTTCTTCTAAGTAACAAATAGGATCAAATTACCTATTATTACAACTCAAAACAGATGAACAGATGGCTCCTTTTTGGGCTTACAATAAACCTCCACCTGGGCTTTAATTCAAGATGGAAAATACAAAACAAATCTAATACTAACTAAAAGAAAGCAATTGAAGCTGCACAGAACTAACTAACAGAGTTGTCCCTTATTTAAGATCACCAGGGTATGCTAGCGGGCACATAACAGTACGGCCGTAAAACAGTAAGCTTAGACTAGAAGCAACAAGTGATCGAAAATTAGAACACGCTGTCCTACGCTCTTCTACTGACGTTGCGTAAATGCGAAATGCTTATGCTTAAACAGCCATGCAGGCTTTGATAAGCTATATTCATCTAATCCCTCAGGCGATCAAATTAAAAACTTTCAACTAGGTCCCAGCAAGAAAATCGGAGCAAGGATCTACTGACGTAACCCAGACTTCAGCTTAAATACTTGTTTCTACCTCATTTACATAAATCGAAATCCTGAAACCTCATTCTGGCAGGGAAACGTGTAGGTAGAAAATGAGAATGTATAGGAAAGGCTTGTTCCAAAATCAAAATAACTGTTAGAAAATTAAACTCCACCTATGTGGACATTATCCTAAAGTATTTTAATGACAAGCTTTGAGTGTGTTACTGAGCATTTGTCTGTTTTTGGAATTCAACGTACAACTAGCTCAGCGTGACGCTACTTTTTGACGACGCTACTTTCTGTACTAATCTTGTTGTTTACTACTAATCTTGTTGTTTTGTTGCACAAAATTTGGATATATGTCTCACTTGTAACTTATCAGTTCATTTTATGAGACTGGAAAGTGCTCTTTTATAATCCTTGGACGTGATAAAGATGAATGAAATACTTTAGAATTTCTTGAGGCAATTGAGCGCTTCATTGGAACCATTAACATAACAGACGTTGCCACTGAAATACTCTGTCTTCACACCGCTGATTGCAGTTGTGCGTAATCTTGATAACGGCACTGAAAAGCAGAAAATGTTTCACACAAATATATTTTTAGTGTTGGTTGTAACTAAATAGCTGCCGAGCGATCCATGTCTTGTAAATAAAACTATTTCATCTAATAATTATATATGTACGTTTGTATTTCCACATAAATTACAGTTAAATTTTTCTTTTAAAAGTAACGCTATTTTAAATTTTATAACTCACTAAAGGTTTTCCTTGCTACAAATCCTGTTTGAAAAATCAAGAATTTAAATGTTGCGTAGAAATATATATGATTCTGGTATTTCTAAATCCGATTTGGTTATTGTTATGATAGCATTTTAGCGCTTATTCGGAGACACATTTCATGCCGTCTATCTCTCCTTTTTACGATAATGCGAAAATCTTGTATCAAAAGTTTTCCACTTGGAGAAATCGAAATGGACGGAAGCGTCCCTCGCAATTTTATCTCGAGCTCCTTGCTTGTCTAATAACGAAGAAAACTTCCAAACTTCAGATTTGAATGGAATTGCTCTTACAGGGTACATTTAAAATGAGTTAAAGTCCTAGTATTTGCTACCAGAAAATGAACAGAAAAATAAAGTGACGAAAATCTTTTTTAATGAAGTGGAATATTGATCCCTAAAACACACATGCTCTTTGGCCAAAAGCATATTTCATTCAGTCTATTTGCTACCTTTAAAATTTTTTAATTTTTGGTTGTAATAAAATGTCTCAGGTTAAAAAGAAGTTGAGTAGTAAAACATAGCAGAAAATGTATGAATATCCGTACAGTCAAAATTCAAACGACATAATGCATTCTGGTAAATATATCAGAAATTACACAACGTTCATTATACTCATTATTACAAATTATTGGTAGCTTTAATGCTTTATTACGTTTTGAAAAGTTATTAATAGAGCTGACGAAATATTTAATACACAACGTATTCTCATTCATCGTTGATATTAGATGTGGCGAGCAATCTAACGAAGCGAATTTAAAGAAGGGAGAACTCTCTCTGTATTTTTCCATAATTTTCTGTAACTTTTTTCTCCCATTACATTTCAGCCTTCTCCACGCATTTAGAAATTCCGTCAATATTTTCCTTAACATCTTCGTTTGTACCCTGCAAACACGAATACCCGGTTCGAGATTACTGTTTTTCAGGAAGTTGCCTGTTTCGAATTTGTTCTAATTAAGCGTCTTTCTCTAGTAAAGAATACTTATACTATTAAAAAGTAACTTTTAAGCTTTATATTTTTATAATAAGAAATATAAAGAAAAAAGACAATTATACATATATGTTATATTTGTCTATTTATTTGTTTTTATTTTGCCTTTACGTGCTGGATTCCAAAAATAATCAACATCTCATGCAGTTTACTGCATCTAATAACAAGAATATTAATAATCGAGAGCATGTCTATTTTTTGATGTCACATGGTTTAAATTATAGATATTTAAAAGTACAACTGTTCACAGTAATGCATTGTCGACAACGCTATGGAATAGGTCAAACACCAATGAATATAATCTCAAAAGATAGCAAAGCACATGTAGTTCTGATCACATGTCTCATTTTTCGCTTTAATGTCATCTGAACGCAATAGCAATATGACAGATGCTTAGAAATTCATAACATCATTTTCAGTGCTGCCGCATTCTTACTAGAAATTCTCCCTTAGTGTTTCTATTGACAGTATAAATATATTTTTGTTCTTTTGGCATACTATGGAAGGTTTTAGTTAAACTAACAAAGTTTTATTTTAATTTAAATCTTTCTATCCCTTCTCATTTTCAAATTCCCGTGAGAAGAAGCGCGCGTTTTCAGCTTTATGCTAATTTGAAGTGGAGCCAACGACTATTTAAGCAAGAGGTAGGAACCTCTCAGTGAGAGAGAGCTTTTAGTCTCAGATCATGATCATTCTATTCGACGTTCTCCTGACTAGCTAGCATTTAAATTCTAAGCCATAGTGCTTTTAGGTGATTGCTTATTGAAATAAATCCAAGGGCGTCAGTATTAGTAAATCTTGCTACGCACCATTTAGTTTAGAGGCCAACCTCGCGTTATAGCTCTGTGAGCGACGACTGTTTAATTTCTAATTAATTTTAGTTTAAATTTATCTGATTGTTCATTTTAGACGTAAGTGTGGTCTTTACTTTCTGTATCCCTCCCGAGTTGCGAAGTGGTTTGTAAATAATAGTGATTTAATAAACGAGAATTTTAAATCCCTTTCAAGTGCAGTTATTCTACCACTGAATCACAGCCTTCTACCACAGAGCATAGCTGCATTCAGCTCCTTGTTCCAGATCAGGGAGTTCACGAAGATGTTTTCAAAGAATATGCACCGAACACTCAGTCCTGACAACTATAAGGCTAATTTATTCTTTTTCGAGATATATGTGCTGCTATAAAAGCAATATAAAAATAACACAATTTTTTGTACTACAAAAAATTAACTATGAGGATAACATCAACCACCTTTTAAAGCTAAATTTAAATGCTTTTATTTTCCTGTAAACTCACAAATTCGATTGATGAGAAGGAAAATCAAAATGCCTTTGAATTCTTTCTAACTTTAGCAACTGCCTTTCATCATTAGATTTACTTTGAATTATCTCTTCTCCCATTTGGAGCAGTAGGTCTTAACTTATTTTGCCCTATGCACTCCTTTCACTATTTCTAGAAGATCATTGCCCTTCCTTCTTTCTGAGACTCAAAAAATACCAACACACATTTGTTTCATAAAAAAATTAAAATCCTAATACACTTATTTTAAATTCAGTCTTATAGAATAAAGTGCTTCTGAAATGCATATACTGTCAAAATGTCATCCAAAGGCACAGAAAACATTACATTTTTTGGAGAACGCCTGCAGTTATTCTTCTTAATTTCATCAAAACTCATGTAGATAAGAAATATTTTCCTTTTAAAGTATTTTCCTTTCTTCCTTGTAGGCATCCTATCTCTCACTCAACCAGCACCCAGCCGTTTATAGTGGTTAGTGACTCTGGCGGCTTTACTGATGAGCCCCGGGTTCGAATCCCGAAGACGGCTTTATTGTTTGTAACCGTATACTATCTGTGATACAAGGGAGAAATCAAAATATACGGCTAGCCAAAATTCCTCTCAAGAGATTATTTCATTATTAGACTCTGGACACCCCCCCCGGGATAATCTCCCTCAATCCTGGAGAGGAACTACACAGTTATTAGGCGAGTCATTACATGTACGAAGAATGGCGAACTTCTGGTGTCCCACCTACATTTACCTGTAGCTATATCTCTTAGTCAAACAACCATCGCGTACTTTACTATCATCGACTAAAATGATTATATAATGATCCGCCACATTTTTTTGAGGATTTTCTAGGAGATATTTCTAATTATTGATATCTAATTATTGATATATTTCTAATTATTGTTTTTTATTCATTTTTCTTTCTTTCTTCTTGGAGTTTTATCCTTCACTTATTTTTTATGAGTGAGGCTTGTTTCAGTTCCTCTGAAATTTACCCTGTGATTTTAATAGGAGGAAAGAAGTGAATGCATGTTTAGAATTGGAGCTGGGTATCTCAATTTTCAAAAATTCGAATGATCAATTTCAATCGTCAAATCAGTTTGAATTTTTTTTCCAAAACGTTCCGTCAAGTCTGTTTTTGATTATGGCCTGCTTGATACCATTGGATAGAGTAAGGTGAAAGCTTGCTCTGCTTAACCACAGCGACCTCCCTCTCAAAGCCCCTCGTCATCGCTAAGTAAAAATCGAATTGAAGGGTATAACTCAATTTTGGGAGACCATTATGCTGATTTAGGTGTCCGAACTTTAACATGTGTTTACATCAGGACTTTTAAATAACATACTTGTCAGGACTGAGTGTTCGGTTCATATTCTTGGCAAACATCTTCGTGAACGTAACTAAGTCTTAAGTCTTGATCTTGAACAGGGAGCTGAATGCAGCTATGTTTTGTGGTGGAATACTGTGAATAAGTGGTAGAAGAACTGCACTTTAAAGGGATTTAAAATCCTCTTTTATTAAACACAATTATTTACAGCCACTTCCCAACTCGAGAGGGATACAGAAAACAAAGACCGGACTTGGGTCTAAAATGAAGAATCAAATTAATTTAAACTAAAGCTAAAAAGAAATTAAGTAGTCGTTGCTCACAGAGCTATAACGCGAGGTTGGCCTCTAAACTGAATGGTGCGTAGCAAGATTTAACTAATACTGACACACTTAGAATTATTCAATGAGCAATAACGTAACAGCGCTACGGCTTAGAATTTAAATACTAGCTGGTCAGGCGAACGTTGAATAGAGTAACAGTGGTCTGAAACTAAAAGCTCTCTCACACTGAAAGGTTTCTTTTAAATATAACTTGGCTCCACTTCAAATTAGCATAAAGCTGAAACGCACGCTTATTCTAACGGGAAGTTCAAATGAGAACAATGCGAAAAGGGAAAATTTAAATAAAACTTTGTTAGTTTAACTAAAACCTTACACACTTAGTAGAATAAAATAATGACTCTTTGAAATCAAGCAATTTGATGTGAAGTCAATAATTAGCTGCGTAATATTTGTAGACAGAGAAAGTTGTCATTCTGGGCGGTTTTAATCCTTAGAAGTTCAATTACGAGTCCTACCTAGAACAGGTAAATCATAGAAAGTTTGACATTTAGACCTCAAGCTCATTCCTGTTTTTTTCCGGCACAGAATAATCGCGAATAATTAAAGCACGGAGCGCCTAATTAAGTAATCTGGTAATTTAATCACACTGTCAAATATACAAGCTATAACCTTTTTAAAATTTTCTGTTAATTTGATTGCCTTGGTAAATGTATAAGGCATTATTTTTAAAATTTTTTACTGGTACTCTGTGCTTTAACTATTCGCGATATAAAATTGTACATGACATCTGTTAATCAAATTATTTAATATATTATTCTCATAAACTACATAAATAATTATTTTTCTCCTTTTGACCAATTAGTTATCATACCCATTTTAAATAAAAGTTTATTGCGTAAAAATCGTTTTTAGCTGTATTTTTGTTTTGTTCTTTAGTCTCAGTTACGTGTTATCAATTAAAAAAAGCTTACAAAAACAAATATTACCAATTCGACATCAAATGAGCCAAGAGGATAAACTTCATTATTAAGGGCGCAAAGATGGCAAGCTCAAAAGCAATTTTTTCCATGAGAAACGATTTTTTTCCTTCTGCTTCAGACTGCAACACATATTTCAAAAGATATAGAAGATCGCCTAATTAATATGTTTTCACCATTGTTGCCTTAAAAGAGGGAGAATAATTTCTTTTATGATTTTTGAAAATTTCAAAACTTTATATCGGATGCATTTGCAGATGATGAAATTTTAAAATCATAAACGGCAAATAGCCTAAAAAATCTAACAATTTTAAAAAGATCGCCAAAAATTCAGAAATGAAGTTTACTAATTAATGTATAATTTTTATACAAGTTTCATTAAAAATATTTCTTTCTGCTGTACTCGATAGTACAAGCAGTAAAATTGCTCATTAAACAAAGTTATGTGCGAAAAATCGATTAAAAATTATATAAAAAATCTAAATCGAATTTCAAAAATAAAATATTGTTTCATTATATCGCGCTGTTATTGACCAAAAGTGTGTGCATAAATTTGAATTTGATAGCTTTTCAAGAGTTAGGTTAAAAATCGATAACAAAATTCTACTCACGGTTAAGCACTATGCGAAAACTAAATAAAAATTTATAAAATGGAAAATAAAGAACATTCGAGGAAATACGATATTATCGCAAAAGATTAGTAAGTTCAACCTTAAATCAGATAACATTTGAAACAGTTACTTAAATTTCATTTTCCATAACACTAACTTTTGTCTTGACCTTTCAGACTCATTAAGTTGTTTTATATAGATATATACTAATTAGAGAAATTGATAAATTACTTTTAAATTATATTAATTTATGCTACTTATCCTACAAATACGTTTCAAGCTCATCATAACCATTCTGAAGATATCCATTTTAAAGGAATGCGTTTGGTATGTTCAGTGTATCAGCGTGGAAATGATGAGGCCGACAAGTCAAAAGAACACATGGCGATGACAAATTCTCCCCATGTATCAAAGTTAGAATGATTAATTAGCAGCGCAAAGCTTCTTTTCCTTGAAGTTATTCAGCCTTCTTTATTCGCGTTCCCAGCTTGTCACATTTATCACATGAAGTATTCTTCGAGTGTTTTAAGTAACTTGTTTCCAGGCAAAGTTTCAAGTTCTGCTCGAAGATTTCGACTGCACGAGTGTTAAACAATTTATGGGTAAGAAGGTATTTCGAGATAATATTCCGTTTGATGTCGATTACTAAACACTTTGATTCAGTGCTGATTCATTGTAGCATTCAATTCACTTGCACTGAAAATTTATACTGTTTTCCTATATAATAGATAAAGTTTATTCCGATAAAAACATTCTGAAAATTTCTCATTTCAGTTGAAGCTGTAAAAATTAGTATATTTACTCATATAATCCCGACATTAATCTAGTGGACAGGGCTGCTTCCATCAATCGTTCGACTCAGATTTAACACTTTACACTCTCGATCACTACTCGGTTTAATGTGGTCAAGTCAAGCGATAAAGATGTTTATTTAGGTTTGGTTTGGGCAATATCGCTTCACGATTGTATTCAACTATACATGCGTAGAAAACAGCTGCCAATCTTTAATCTTAAATGCGTTTCTTAGATTTATTGTTATATATGAGTCTTCGACGTTAGTTCAAACGCGACAGTTATGGCAACAGGATTATTATTTTCAAAGTTTCAGAGCCCAGGAAGGTTGTAATACGAAGAAGGAATCAGTTTCAGTAAAGATGAGTTCGATTTTTCGTTGATGAATAGCGAAGTTGAGTCTACGTATAAACTGATTAACGATAGAGGAGGAGAAAGCAGTAATACGGATAGCGAGGACGTAAGAGGTGTAAGAAGGCCACAAATCAAAATAATAGATAGTAAACGAGAAAGCGACAATGATTCCGCAGAAGGGAAAGAAAGTTCACAATGTATTACTTTCACAGAACCTGGAAAACATAATAAATAAAATGCCGCTTATATCCGGCGAAAGAGCCGCAGGACCGCAAGCATGTTCAGACATTAAGGAGCATTAGAGTTTTGTGAAATCCTTTTAAGTTAGGTCTAAAAAATTCACCAAATATGCGGAAATTCCTATAGTTACTGGTTCATCCAGCAGAATAAGGCCTAGAGGAAGCGGATAAATCCTTGTGAAGAGTTGCCCTGAACAGCACTTTACTTTGTTCCTTCGTTTCTGTAAAATGAATGTCAGCCAGTTTCTTGCAGAAATTTTTCTAAGAATGCATCACATTTCATAGAAATGTAGCTTTCATGTGCTTTGTAAAACTTAGCTAACCATAACTCTGAATTTCAATCAGTTGATAATACTGATGATTATTTCCTAACAGTCAGGTGCTTCATTTTTTAAGAAGACCACATAAATTCAAAACATTGACTACAGACAGATTATAAACACGAATATGTTTCATTTTCTTGTAGATGAAAAAGTGTCTATATTGTAAAATTAAAGCATATAACATATATAATACAAAAAATACTTGTACATTTATTCCTCATAATCATCGTTAATGTTTTGGTTATCTTATTATACAGGATATCCAGAAATTCCCCTTATTCGGGTATCACAGAGGAAAATGTCCATATAATATTAGGACCACCTTATATACACATATTACAAATTTGGTTAATATCTCAGCTGCAAGAGAAGGGGATAGTGGACCATAAGTGGATACATCAAAATGGTACTCCAGCCCATTTTGTACTTCAGGTGCTATTTCTTTAATTTGCAGGTAATTGGATTGGGTGTTCTTCTCAACTTCTTCATTCCCAATGAAATGGCCTCCACGAAGCGAGTAGGGCTTTTAAACACCAAACAACATATTATGGGGAATAATAAAATTACTTGTCTCATCGCCGGTACAAGAGTACGAGACTTTGGAAACACTGTAGCTTTGGCGACATAATTATTTTCGGATTTGCGTAATGAGCTGAGAACTGAACTATGCTCTGGTTAGGGGTGCGAAATGTTAAACTCCTAGATACCCCCTTAGTTCAAACACTGGTAGGTTGAGGTTTAGCTTCGGGAATTAGAACCGTAATTAATCACCTAGGACGTCGATTTTCGTAGGACGCCAGCCAACATCAAGAACAGAGACTCCCCAGCTGAGCGTCGGGCTAGTGAAACGTAAAATTGCTATGACTTAAGCTCGAATTTACGCAAAAACTAATTAAACGTAGAACGTATATTCAAAACTATAACAGAGGGTGTTTTTAGAAAGCTTTCGATAATAAATTATTTTTATTATTTATATCACATTTTTAGAAATCTTTCGATAATAAATTAAAAAATCTGATGTGTACACCACATGACTTCCTTGTACGGAATATTAAATTATATACATTTTTTCCTGCATTCCATTTAAACTTATTAAATTAAATCTCCTTCTTCGATAGCTCTTAAACCACAATAGAATAAATGCACACTTTGAAATTTACTATATTAATTTACCATAGCGACAGTCTGGCTCTAGGTTCACTTAACAGCGTTACATCTCATTCATTTTATAACGCATGCACAAAAATTATATCATCTGAAGAATTATCTAATCGTTGCCACATGTTCTATTCAAATACTATAATAAATCTAAAAAGACTTATAAAAGAAACTAAAAAAATAAAAAATAAGAAGTTTTTCACAGACGATTCAGCAAAAACATAAATACAATTACAAAAATTTAAAGAACAATTTTTACAATTGAAATTAGACTACGCAAAAGCAAGCAATTCAGCCAGCGAGCATGAAGGCAGATTTTTCGGTGCATAAAACTAAAGTACACTTTTGGTCCCGATCGGCAAAAAGACACTGAAGGCTTAGAAACTAATTTAATTTATTGCAGACGCTATGCTGATTCAATATATGGGATAATTTAATAACTTAAATGATAATTTCAGAATGGGTTAAGCAGGATTTAATTCGCAATAATAAAAGAAGACGGTATCTTCGCTGTTGCGAAGTTTAGTTTCTCAAGATTGGCAACAAATCCATATTCTGCTAAGTTTCAACTGTAAACAAATATGGCTGCTGTGGTAAGCAAATTTAAACTTAGTCGCACTTAAACAACTTTTAAATTGTTGATAATTCTACAACTGTAACATGCAGGTTAATTAAAAGCATAAACATCTTACCGGAAGATAAGAACAACGTAATTCAATCATTTTTAAACCAAAAAATGTGCAATATACCAACATATAAAAATATAAAAACTGAGCTTACGGAGCAGAGTAAGAGAGTGGGTATATATGTATATGCATATATTTACATACTTTTGGTGCTACCGATTGCCACCAAAAAGAGAGGTACACTGCTACATTCTATAATACACACAGCTACATGCAGTCCATATATAAAATTTCAACGTTCTGAGTCTAATCGTTTTTGAACTATGCGAGATAATACTTCCTTTACTTCGTACACGGAAGTAAAAAAATCTGATGTGTTCACCAGATGATTAAATTATACGCAATTTTCCTGCATTTCATTTAAACATATTGAATTAACATATTGAATATTGAACAGTTTTCGAATTTTGAATTAAATCTACATCGTCGATAGCGCACACAGAATAAATGCACTCTTTTAAAGTTCACTATATGTATTTACCATAGCCAGACTCGGCGCTAGGTTCACTTAACAGCATTACATCTCATTCATTTTATAACTCAAAGCGGACAAAAATTATAGCATCTGAAGGATTAGCATAAGTTCTATTCAAATACTACAATAAATCTAGAACGATGTAAGAGAAATTACACAAATAAAAAAGGAACAGTTTTTCACAGAGAATTCAGCGCCGCTTACCCAATGCGCATGCGCTACTAATTAATTTAGTTCTCACTTCGCGATAAGGCAAAAATACATAAAAATTCAAAATATTTTCATTAAAAATTGAAAGATATAGAAAAACATAAAACGCCAAGTGCAGTTAAAACAATTAAAAAACAATTTTTATAATTAAAATTACAATTTGTATCCAAAAACCAGCTATTAACTTAAATGATAATTCCAGAATGAATTAAGCATAATTTAATTCGCTGTAATAAAAGAAGACGTTATTTTGTTGTTGCGAAGCATAGTTTGTCTATATTGGCAACAAATCTATAATCTAATCCATATAACAGTTCTGCTAAGCTTCAAATGTAAATAAATATGGCGGTTATCATAACCAAAAATTAAGCTTAGCCGCACTTAAAAATCATTTAAGTTGTTGATAATTCCACAATTATTGCATGTACGTTAACTAAGGGATAAAGCTCTTAACCGAAAGATAAGAACAACATAATTCAATCATTTTTAAAGCAAAAAATGCACAATTTACAAACTTATAAGAATAAAGAAACTGAGATCACTGAGCCGAGTAACAGAGTGGATATACATATATATACATATATTTATATACTTTTAGTGCGGCCGATTGCAACCAAAATACGAGGTGCACATCTGCATGTTATAGCAGCCTATACAAAATTTCAACTCTCTGAGACTCCTCATTTTTGAAGAGGTATGCAAGATACATACATACATATGTCTGAATGTACTTTCGTCTGTGCGTGCGTCGTGACGCCACGAAAAAATCTCTTCAAAATCCATTTTAAATAAGTTTTTTAATTCATTTGGGGGAAAAGAGTCTTTTATACTGTCCTTCGTACGGATGTCACTCAAAATCATTGTTATTTTGCATTCCATATCAGTCAAAATAGATGTTTTCGTTGAACCAGAAATTTTTGCGATTACAATATTTCCTTTTTACTTCGTTCAAAGAAGTAAAAAAGCAAATGATTTCGAATAAAAACTTCCGACAACAGTTTGTTACTTAAAATGAAAAGCATTGCCAGGTATTTTTAAATTTCTTTTTCTTTCAAAATATTCCATGTAAACAAGCTGTGAAAGGAAGGATACGTTTTTGCGCTTTCCGAAGATAAATGTTCCTATTCCAAAACTCAGAAATTTTGCGAAATGCATGGTATTAAAATTTCTAAATGCCGCCTAGACGGGAAAATGGTTAGTAATTCTGACCGCCAGGAGCCCAGGTTTGAATCCCAGAGAAGGCATGGATGTAAATTGTCAGTCCCTTTATAGGAGGCGACGGTAGCGCACCTATTAGGTGCCTCCACCACAGCTGCCGGCCTTAGTAGATGGCAACGCCTACGGTAACTAGCGCCCGCCATTGGGCAAGGGAAATTCTAAGTGCAAAATAAGTAACATTATTAATTGGAAAAGGAAAAACCACCAATCATTACTTCTTCATGGGAAGAAGACTCCAAAAAATACCTCAAAAAGGCAAGTACTGTTCCTAAAGAGAAATCGGTGATAAGAAATCCATCGACACAGAAATCAATTGAAAAGTCTTTAAATACATCTGTAACAACAATATATGAAATTTTAAACGAATATTTATAATTTAAAAAAGCTCAAAAACAGAATGTTCACTAGTTTTGCCGAGGTATGTGGCTCCACGCTAACAGTTTGTAGAATCCTGTATGAAAACTATTAACAGTAGATAAATGGAAATGAATTGTGATATTTTGATGAAACATGGGTTTACCTAAATGACTGAAATAAAAAAAGTCTTTTTATTACCAAAAACGAAAAGAAAAAATGTACAACTCTAGTTCTGTCATTGCAAAGAAAGTATGATTAAGGAGCTTATGATTATCGCAGGATTCTGTTACACTACAGTTCGTACGAAATTAAAAATAAAAGGAGTCAAATAAAATGTTAAAAGCCACTCAGTGTGCTGTCAAGAGACCGATTCACTTACGATATTTAGAGAAGAAATTCCATATGACTTTTAAAGGGTGAAATTTAATAAAGACAAAGCAAGAAGTCATATTCTGAAACGCTCCACTGCATTCCTTGAAAAAATGAAGACTGGTACAGATATTCAATATACACATTTTCAATGCATTCCTTCGAAATCCTCTCACGTCTCACCTACGCATTATTGTGTCTCTGGCCTCTTGGAAAGAGCTCTTTCTAAGAGTATACCCAGTTAGAAGCTATTGTTTTCATAATGTACTTACTATCCAGAAAAATCTGAGAAGATCTGTTAAACAACGTGCCAGTAATACTTTTTTTCACTATAATCGCCTCTTGATTATAGCAGTAAAAACCAGAGTGAATTACAGCAAATAATTCTTGCTTGCAAAGCTTCCTATTTTGCAATTGTATAAGCAGTGCATAAATTCAACATTTCTGAATATCATTGAAAAGTGATTAAACTCATTAATTTTTATCCAATATTAATCTTATTTTAATTTGCAGAATTGAGCAAATACAAAAAAGCCAGGAGTTTAAATTATATATCGCAAAATATTTTTGAAATATGTCTGCTTTATTTTACTCTTTTTTCATCTCGAACATAATTCTCGTGAAAAAGAAAAATTCCTTTTAGAATATCAGAATTTTACATATTCCACAATCTCTTCCCAAGGAAAAGACTGGAACGGTTTTGCAAAATACATGCAAGTAGGTGGGTCAAGGTCAAGACGAATATCGCCATGTATTTATGGCGCCCCGTGAAACCTCTTCAGCTGCAATAAATGGCGAGCTTAGTTTTGGATACTGAAGACTTTTCTCTCAAAATGATAGTAGTAAAATTTCTGTGACCCTGAAATGGGATTGAAATAAGGACGAATATCCAACTATGAATCGGTTCTAACGTCTCAAAAACTTGGCAAGAACGAATCAATTTTACAACTATTCTAGTGTACAAAGCTGATACAAATCTTGCACGGACTAATAGATTATTCATAAAAAGATTTACATACATAATATTCTGTCTTCTTAATAAAACTTATGTTCCGAGTTTCCAGAACAATGTGATTCAAAATTAACTACATAGTATTGTCACGGTTTTATTTTATGCATGTTTTCAAGACATAGTTTTCATTTAGTGTAGAAGAATTAAGAAAACAAAAAATTCATCCCATGTAGATAAAGCAGCGTGTTTCATTTAGGATTTATGATATATTCAGATAAAGATTTAGAAAACTTGCGCATAACGTTTTTCAAATTCGTGCTTCTTTATTCTCGCTAGCTCAATCATTGGCAGATTTGTTTAAGACCGCTAACGATTGCTTGTTCGATACGAGACTGAACCAATGAGAACTGGCTGGTTGCGGTTGTTAGTGTTCGGAGTTTTTCCTCTGTATAATATGAATGTAAGCCATTTTCCATTGAATTGTCCCCTCCTGTTATGTTGGTAACACTAGAAGGCTTTCCCATATTCAAATAACTTAACCTAAACTTATTCTTGCTGAAATTAATATTTCATCTTAAATATAAAAAGAAAGCATGCCGCCCAACCGGTACAGGCATTAGCGTCGCTGGCTGCCATGCCGAAGGGCCTGGGTTCGAATCTCGGAGAAGGCATGAATGTTTGTAAATGTATACTGTCGGTGAGGCATGGTGGTACTCTAATTATACGGCGAGCCGAAAGTCCTCTCCTGTGGCTTGCTGGAAGGGGAGGGGGATGGGAGACCCTAGGACCCGTCATCCCGGAGTGCTCTCCTTCAAAATTGGGGGTGGAAGTGAGCCAAATCGCACTGTCACCTGTTAGGTGCTCAAAGCTCTTGCCAACGACAGGCGTAATCTAGCGCTCCTTGCCAAGCTCCTTGCTCCTTCCTTTTTTTTCAAAAAAAGATTAATTATGCCTCGTAGTAAACAGCGATCATCGTTTGATCAAGTATCCGAGTTTGACAGAGGAAGGATAGTGGCCTACCGAGAGTGTGGATTATCTTTCAGGGAAATCCGTAGTCGTGTTGGACGAAACCACACAACTGTAATGCGGATATGTGACCGTTGGATGCAGGAGAGTACGATGGACCGACGTGTTTGATCGCATCCACCTCAGTGCACCACTTCACGTGATGACAGGAACATTGTGTGCATGGCAGTAACGGATCGGTCAGTCACATCACGAACCATAGTACAGCACATTCAGTCTGTAACGCATCATCCAGTGTCTGCATGTACCATTCGACGCCGTGTACAGCAGAGTGATCTGTCCGCAAGACGTCCATGCGTCGTCTACCCTTGACGCAGAACCACAGACGTCTCCGCCGCCAATAGCGCGATCAAAGAAGGATGTGGAGGGCAGAATGGAATGAAATAGTCTTTACTGACGAATCACGCTTCTGTCTGCAACACCACGATGGTCGGATTCGAGTCTGGAGACACCGTGGAGAGAGGATGCTCAACAGCTGCTTTATGCACCGTCACATTAGTCCTGCACCGGGTATTATGGTATGGGGCGGTATTGGATATCACTCTCGCACTCCTCTAATACGCATTGCCGGTACTTTAAACAGCCAGCGCTACATCTCCGAGGAGTTCGAGCCAGTTGGGATTCCTCACCTTCAGGGCTTGCCCACAGCCATATTTCAACAGGATGATGCGCGACCACACGTGGCACGCATTGTCCAAGGGTTCTTCGTTAATCTAGGCCCACCAACGGCCGAGCGGTAAAGACGCTGAACACTGGTAGTTCGGTCCGAGGTTCGAATCCCGCGAACGGGCTGGCTGCATGGGCGTTTTCGTGGTTTTCCCCATGTGTAACGTGTATACGAGCCAGTTTCCCTTAGAAAGTCCTCCACGAAGGCATCCCTCCCTTTAGGCGGATAGCCCTCGCGTGCTTTGCCATAATTGAATAACCTAACCTAACCTAACCTCTTTGTTAATCGCCAGATTGAACTGCTTCCCTGGCCGGTTCGCTCTCCGGATCTTTAGCCGATAGAAAACATGTGGTCCATGGTTGCTGCATGATTTACCCAGATTATATCCCACGCTGCCACACCAGATCAACTTTGGCAACGCGTGGAAGCTGCTTGGTCTGCTGTACCCCAAGAACACATCCAAAGTCTCTTTGAATCAATGCCGAGGCGTGTAAAAGCGGTGATCTCCAACAATGGCGGCTATTCTGGCTACTGATTCTAGAAGGAACCACACTTCGTAGAAGTCTATAAATTTAATCATTTGACACATGGTCAACATGTTGTCTGCTAAATAAATTTTGCTGTGATATCCCTTGTCTTTCTTGGTGTTGCAATTTGGGTGACTAGCAGTGTATTTTGGTATTTAGGTTTTGTGTTTTTAATATATATAGAATCAACATCATTTTGCATTTTTTAAGATAACATTGATGTTGCTATGACAGATAAAAGATTCAATTTAAAAACTGATGACGTACACGTATCATGTCTATGGTTATAATGTAGTGCTGTATGTACAATACTTTCTTCCTTCACGTTTTATCGCTGTTTCCTTTCTTTAATTAATTTTATTGTAAGTATACAGTTGTTTTCTCATTTTAGTAAAGCTAGTAAAATGGAATTCTAATGTTAGTTTATATTCCTAATTATTTATATATTTTAATACCAAGAGCTTGTTTCTAACTATTTACCTAAACCTTAATACTAATACTTAACACTTAGTACTAATAATTTTAATCGCTTGGTGTTTAAAATAACCAAACTGTAAATCTAAAGTATGATTTTTATGAAAAATATCAAAGAAAGAACAAACAGAATATTCTTTGATTTTCAGCTGACTTTTCTTTTTCTGCAGATGTGAAATGTGTTGTTCCCAGTTACGGGGCACGAAAACTTCCAAAAAATAGTAGAAGATTGGCCTCCTATGGTGAAAGAAAATAATTCACTTTCTGTAAGTTATCATCAAGTGAGATATTAGCATGGCATGGACATGACGAAGTGACACAACAATAAATACATTTCCCAGAACCCGTGCCTGAAGAAATAGAAGAGTGGACGTACAGCAACGGTCATGCAGAGGCGGACAGAGAAAGCTAAGAGGTGTGGTTGTACCAGGACTCAGATGGTTTAATTGATTATAACAAAGCATACTAGGGCTATCTGTCTAAGGGAAGAGGTACCTAAGGGAAGAGGCCTTTCTAAGGGAAAGTGGCTCGTATACACGTTACACATGAGGAAAACCCCGAAAATGCCCATGTAGCCAGCCTGTTCGCAAAGAATCAAACCCAGGTCAGAACTACCAGTGTTTAGCGATTTCACCGCTCCTCAGCTGATGGGCCCGAGGATTTAAAAGAGACTTTCTTGTGTTCTCATTGGTCCTTTACAATGCTATTCTTTTCAAATGTTTTACGCTGGTAATTTTCGTCTTACGTATATCGTTCCAACACCATTTATGTTTTTTCAGTGCGCTAATCAATTTGTGCAGGAAAAGAGTGAGTGTTCCCTTTCGAAATGTTTTTATTGCAACCTTTACTCCTTCCCCCCCGCCAAGAACTTTACTGTTTCAAATCATCACAGTCTCGAGCGCATACCTACAAATAACAATATCTAAAACTTCATTTTGATTTTCTGACCTTATACACAGCTAAATTTCATATATCGGTGACGTTTTTAATGACCACCCGCTGTATATTTCCCCCTATGTTAGTATTTTACAATTAAACTGCGCTATAGTAATAACAATAAGATTTTTTTATAGGACCATGTTAATTATACTTCCTTTACATCTTCTCGGAAAAGTTTGTTTGGTATATATCCAAGGATTTGGAATGGATTAATTACACTGTTGGCCACCCAAATTGCAACACCAAGAAAGACAAGAGATATCACAAGAAAATTTATTTAGTAGATAACATGTTGACCAAGTAAAAAATGATTAAATTTATAGACTTCTGTGAAGTGTAGTTCCTTCCAGAATCAGTAGACAGAATAGCCGCCATAGTTGGACATCACCGCTGCCACACGCCTCGGCATTGATTCAAAGAGACTTTGGATGTGTTCTTGGGGTACAGCTATCCAAGCAGCTTCGTTGCCAAAGTTGATCTGGTGTGGCAGTGTGGGATGTAATCTGGGTCAATCGTTCAGCAACCATGGACGGACCACATGTTTTCTATCGGTGAAAGATACGGAGAGCTAGCCGGCCAGGGAAGCAATTCAATCTGGCGATTGATGAAGAACTCTTGGGCAATGCGTGCCACGTATGTTCGCGCATTATCCTGTTGAAATATGGCTGTGGGCAAGTGCTGGCTGTTTAAAGTACCGGCAATGCGTACTAGAGGAGTGCGACAGTGATATCCAACACCGCTCTATACCATAATACCCGGTGCAGGACCAGTGTGGCGGTGCATAACGCAGCTGTTGAGCATCCTCTCTCCACGGTGTCTCCAGACTCGAATCCGACCATCGTGATTTTGCAGCAGAAGCTTGACTCGTCAGTAAAGACAATTTCATTCCATACTGCCGTCCACATTCTTCGCGCCATTGGCGGCGGAGACGTCTGTGGTTCTGCGTCAAGGGTAGACGAAGCAATGAACGTCTTGCGGGCAGACCACTCTGCTGTAAACGGCGTCGAATGATACGCGTAGACAATGGACGATGCGTTGCAGAGTGAATGTGCTGTGTATGGTTCGTGATGTGACTGAGCGATCAGTCACTGCCATGCGCACAGTGTTCCTGTCATCACATGAAGTGGTGCACTGAGGTGAATGCGATCGAACACATCGATCCGTCGTGTCCTCCTGCATCCCACCGTCACATATCCGCATTACAGTTGTGTGGTTTCGTCCAACACGACTACCGATCTCCCTGAAAGATAATCCACACTCTTGGTAAGCCACTATCCTTCCTCTTTGGAACTCGGATACTTGATCAAACGATGATCGCTGATTACTACGAGGCATAATTGATCTTTTTTTGAAAAAAAAAAACACAAGAAAAACGCAATTGCTGAACTTGAAATCGTCGAAAACTCCAAGCCTTAAATACGGCTTCGAAGTGGCGCCACAGGCGTCTGCACTGAAATTATAGTCATTTGCATATCTCACCTCCGCTAATGCATGTTGTAAATTTCATGTTATTTGCTTGCTTGTTTCAGGGTGTTGCATTTACGGTGGCCAACAGTGTATATATGCCGAGGTACCACAACGTATCCAAAGTAAATAAGTACTTGTAGATAAACGTTTTATAGGCACATAATTCTCGATCAGCAAACAAGTTTGAAGAATCGTGAATATGGTACGAGTCAGAAGTATTCAAGCACAGAGGATGAAAAATATCCTAATTATTAAATTTAGCCAAGTCATTACAAAATGATTAAGTTTAATAAACTTTAACTCTGGTAGAACGTTGCCATAGTTCATAAGACCTATTTCATATATTCATTGTTTAAGTTGTAAGGATTCTTTTACTTTCATTAATCAGTTATTTTATGTTAATTCTGTCCTTCTCGTTTCCCATTGTCCTGCCAGAATGTAAATTTCTAGTTCGTGCATATTCAAATAAGGTAGAAAGGTGATAGCACTCAAAGGAAGGCTTTAGAGAGTAGATTGAGACCATGTTCCACCTGCAGAAGGCCAAGTTGCTAATTCGGTTTTCTTAGGAATAGTATTCCGGGGCGTTCCGTTATTCTCGCCATTAGACTTGTCTATACACCGACTTCAGGTCAGAGCCATCTTACGAGCTTCTATATCTGTGCAGCCATTGGGCTAACATGCAATTATGTCAAGTCAAATTCATTACTTTAATTTAAGCTATAAATGCCTGTAAGCACTTCTGTTAACTTCTGTTACCTTCTGTTAAATAAAAGGCTCCTTTACGCTCTTTCGCAGTCTCTGTGATACTTTACAAGATATAGTTTTAACTCACTTAAGGTCTTAGAAGTTTCTTACATTCGATGCTAACAAAGAACACGAGACTTCATGAAGCTGCAGAGTGAAAATGTTAAAGAAAATTAAAAATAAATTCCTTAAGCTTTTTTTTTATTAGTCCAAAGGAACTTTGTCTCTGAAGGACAATTGTTTTCCTTTTTTCGATTTTGCGTTGGAAACATTAAATGTCGGTTCACTTTTCAAACTGTTGCCACCAAACATTGCAGCCCTGTATTATATTTAAAGAAATTAAATAATGAAGGATGTGCATGTATATATGTTTCTCGGTAAACTACGGTACCTAGAGAAATCGAATTTTGAATGACGTAATCCTGCTGCGAATATGGGCATCTGGAAGCCCAAATTAGGAATTTGGATTTTGTTTTAATGTCGATTTCATATTTTGTAAAATTTTAACGAATTTTTGATTAACTAACTGAAGGATTCTAAAGCGAGCAATGGCAACGTTGTACAGAAAAAACATTTTTATCTCCAGCGCGTAAGACTCTGTATAGGAAATTCTAAAGGTTTACTCAGTTTAAAATTATGTTGCGATATTGTTCTTTAACTGAATTTTTAGTGCGATGAATATGATATTTAAGAAATAAAGGTAACACACAAAATGTTAAAAAAAAGCCTCTTTGGACGTAATTTAAAATCTGAAACCTTTCAGATTTTGTTTTCTATTTAATTTTACTGTTAAATAACAACTTGTACTTTCTTTTCTAAATATTAGTTACTTAACATTATGTACAGGTTTCTTTCAGATGCATATAGAATAACACTCATGTTAATTAGTTTAAAGATTAAAAGAACTTTCTTGAGTGAAGCTAGAGCCAAGTAGAATCCAAAAAATGTTCCTTCCGAGATGTTAAAAGATATTTTCGATCTCTTTCAGACTTTCAGGAAGAAAAAAGTGCTCTAGTTTTAATAAGTTATTTGAATGTCCTTTATTTGAACAGAAAAATGCAAAATGAGTCGTGAGAATGGCAGGTAACTTTTCATCTTTCACATGTTAAAATGAAAAAATAAAATATTAAGATGACCTATTAGAAGTTAATAAATGTTATAAAAAGCGTCATCTGTTGAAGAAAAAAAAAAGATAAATAGAACATTGTGAAAACATTAGAGCCCTAAACAATTTCTATTTGAAATACGTATATCCACTATAAGTGTTTTTTGCAATGAATGCACTGGACAAATTTAACAAAGAGAAGTTTACTGTTTGAACAAAGAAATAAGTCAAAGAAAGAAGAAAAGAAAGAAAGAAAAGAAAGAAGAATCGGGAATAAATAAAAAAACATTCTTTTCAGTGAAACTTGAATAAAAATTGATTTAATTTATGAGTTTTTAATGAATAATTGAATCTGAAAAATCTTTCAAAATCTAAAAAGCATATTTAATATGAAATTTTGAAATTTTCACAGATTATTAAATAAACTTCTCGCCGTCTTTTAAATCAAAAATGATAAAACGTATTAATGGTGCGATTTTCTACGTTTTCTTAGCACGTATACTGCAGTTTGAAACAGATGGGAGAAAAGAGCGTTGCTTGCGGGACAATTACTTTTGAGTTTGCTATCTTAGCGCGCTTAATGACGAATTGGCGATTCGTTTTCTCATTTATCTTAAAGCAACTTGCTGTAACATCGCTGTTGTATGCAATTTCCGAAACTGAATATTCAAAGCGAGTTCTTTATGCTCTTTATGACGATCAGCCACTTTTCTTTATCTCATAGTTTTCTTAAAATCTCTCGCATGTGTTTTAATAATGAACTAAATATAATTGATAACGTGCAACTGATATTAAGAAATAGAAAATAAAATACAAATAAAACATGTGTACACCGCATGACTTCGTTGTACGAAATATTAAATTATACGCATATTTCCTCGACTCTCCTAAGAGATATATCTCACATTCTATTAATTCAGTTCTCACTCCGCGGCTAGGCAGAAATACATAAAAGTTCAAAATATTTTCATTAAAAATTGAAAAATATAAAAAAACATAAAACACCAAATATAGTTAAAACAATTAAAAAAACAATTTTTACAATTAAAATTGCAGTTTCTACGCAAAAACAAGCAATTCGGCCAGCAGGCAACAAGACAGACATTTCCTTGCACAAAACTAAAAGTTTCCGTTTGTTCCCACTCGGCAAAAAGACATTGAAGTTGCAGAAATGCATAATTTACCGACATATAAGTATAAAAAACTGAGCTCACTGAGCCGAGTAACAGAATGGATATACACATATATATACATATATATATATATATACATATATATATATATATATATACATACATACATATATGGGATGGCGTCGTCAATAATAATGAGATGATGCTGCAAGCTGTGCGAAAAGACTTTTCCCTTGAGCTGGAGAGAACGCAGACGACGATTGCGCATTAAGACGGTAACACGACTGAAAGATGTTGAATGTAGAAGACGCTGATTTCTATTCATCTGTAAATAATCGCATCTATTTCCTTCTATGAATGTAATCACTTTGTAGTCTGTAGCAACTATTCATGTTTCCATTAAATCTTCGAGTTTTCCTTAAATTGGATTAATTATTGAGAACCCTAGACAACCAACCATCTCTGAGGTATATTTACAGACATCATATGCCTAGAGAGTAAGTACTGATCCTATATTCCTACACATATATATATATATACATACATATATATATATATATATATATATGTATATATACTATTGGTGCTTCCGATTGCAACCGAAAAGGGAGGTGCACAACTACATGGTATAGTTGGGCTATGTAAAAAATTTCAAAGTTCTGAGGCTACTCGTTCAGTTATGCGAGATACATAAGTACGTGTACGTACAGACGGCAAGAAAAACTCTCTTCTTAATCCATTTTAAATCAGTTTTATAATTCGTTTTGGGGAAAGGAGCCCTTTACTTCCTTCTTACTTACAGATGTCATCGGAAAATTGCATTCGATAGTGATCAAAATGGATATTTTCGTTGAAGTATGGTACCCGAAATTTTTCCTGATTTCAATACTTCCTTTGCTTCGTACAAGGAAGTAAAAAGAATTTTTATAAGCTTTTTTATTTTAAATGATTATGATAATAGAAAGGAGGAAAATAATCCATCGTATAGTTTAACTGGAATAATTGATTAAATAATCCTGCTTGCAGGATTCATTTACGATTTTATATCGAGAATAATAAAAGAGTAGAGCTTCCACTTATCGAAACCTTTTCATTAAGTTGTATCGTCAGTTGTGAAAGAAATTATCATTTTAAATTTTCTATTAACATATATTGTCAAATAAATAAGCCAGTAATTTTTTAAATTTATCGTTGGTGTTCCATGCTTTTATTATTCGTTATATGAAATTGTAGATGAATTCCGTAAATAGAATTATTTAATAGATTATTCCCTTAAACTAGACGATAAATTATGTTCATCGTTTTAGTGCATTAATTATAATATCAATTTAAAATAATAGCTTATTGTATGAAAGCAATTTTTTAATTGCGTTTTATTTATTTTATAATGCTAGAAGTACTAAATCCTTTTACTGTAGGAAATGTATTTATTTTTAAAATCTCGATTGCTATAGCTATCTAAAAAAATGATGCAGTCTTTTCTACATTGTTTACAAATGTTCCTTCTTCAAGTTCTAGAAATTTCTTAAAGAATAAAGTAGTAATTCTTTCGGTCTGAAATATTCAGAACAAAACTGAAAGCATTCCTTAAGAATGAAGAAATAAATAAGGCATTTAATCCATTAACATAGCAAAATACGTGTTTTTTAGATATAGAATATATTTTGTGAAAATAGTGTTGTTAAAATTATTTTTTTTCTCTATACTTGTCTCTTTACCGTTTTCATCATTTCACAATTTTTTTCCTGTTCTAGAATATGAAACAAACTTTCCATCGCAATTTTCATATAAAATCCGTAAGTTCTTTTATTCATACTTACAACTTTTTCTGGAAAACGTAAAAGTTCCGTATATTCTCTTTTATTAGAATATGATAGTATAGATGCCATGAAAAGAAACTTACCGTTTCTAAAACATACTTGTAAATTTATGCATAAAATATTATTTTGGATCATAAATGTAAACATTTGCTTAAAGTAGATTCCAAGTCTCTAAATCTGCTATGTGAAGTATATATATATCGATATTTTTCACTTTTTCCTACTCATTTTCTTATTTTTTTTATTTTGTTCTACCCATTAAGAATCTATTTTAAACTAAGAAACATTTCATCCGCATTTAAGTACAATTCTTTTAACTGGACAAATTAAGAAGCATATAATAAAATATATTGTTAAGAAAAATATTTATTGGTATGCATTTCTAGTTTGATAAAATTAAAATCTAATTAAATATATTTACAAAAATAAATGATGAACGATACTTTCGAAACGGGCATTAAAAGCAGTTTATCTACAATTAAGTGTAAAAACGCTTTACGAACAAATTAAGAAACATCGAATAGAAATATAAATTTAGAGATACCTTTAGTGGTATATCATCTAGTTTGATAAACTCAGGATTCAGGATCTATTTAAGTACATTTATAAATACAAACAATGAGCTAAGTCATGATCAGTTGATGGTGAACTAAAAGCAACTGCCGTGGAGACAATTTACTTCAAGTATCCAGAGAATAATTCGTTTCACATATATACTGATAGATTGTAAATGCTCGACAATGTTGGAGCTGGCTTCTAATCCAGCTCAAAAGTAGCGTTACTTTTTTTTTTTTTTTGAGACTCCCTTTCAGCCATCCAAGCGATTTCTGCACATAATATCGCAAAATCAAAAATTATTCAATCTTGCAGAACAACTCTTCGTTTTCTAGCCTGAAAAGGGATCATTCTTGTCTTACAGTGGATCCCGGCTAACGTTCGAAGAACTGGTAATGGCTGATAAACTAGGAAAAAAGGAAATAAAATTTAAAAAAATATATATAAAATAAATAAA